>JASAMX010002678.1:0-19187 GCA_030248175.1 Microlaimidae sp. YZB2_3 | reverse complement strand
ATGAATACCAATAAAATGCTAATTAAATACTTTTCCTGCGTGGGCATAAAAGTCGGTTTTCTCAATACACAAGACAGGGCGGAACACACAATAACGTAAGTATTTTTTTGGTATTTTATTATTGAAAAAAATTTGAAGTATTTTTTTGGTATTTTTTAGTAAAAAAAAGGCAAGTATTCAATTAGTATTTATTGGTATTCAATTAATTAGAAAATTTTGGGCAGTATTTATTGGTATTGGATTCAATTAGATTTTTAACGCAAGTATTTTATTGGTATTTAATTAAATTGCCCAAACCGGTATTTTTAAAGCCCTAGTTTAAAGCAGTTTTTATATGTGTGGCCTGTGATGCCACAAAAATTACAAATCGGGACACCGTGACCACTGAAAACTTTTTATTTTATCTTATATATTTATAAACAAATAAATATATAAGATAAAGTACTATTTAAATACAGGTTAAAAATGAACACGTTTAAGATAAAAAAACTATTAATTATTACATTATAAAAGCCCTAGTTAAAAACAATATTTATATACAATGTTTTACTGACTGTGGGGTCCTATGCCTAATCTTAACAGAAAAATTCTAACTTAAAATTAAATTCTTAACTCAGTTTACCAAACTTAATCTATCCTGTAGCCTAGCCTCACATTTTAAATAAACTTTGCATACGTCATGATCAACGGCACGATTTGTCAGATTACAAAATCGGGATTATTAATCGATTCTCCGTTGTCAGTTGTATATATGTTCTAAATGTCAACTTATATGGAGTTGATTTGGCCGTGTTATAATTGTTAAAATAAAATTTGCATATATGTTATGATCGACTGCACAATTTGTCAGATCACAAATTCGTGATTATCAATCAACAAAAATTTTTTTAGCCATTTTAAAAATTTACCAGAAACATCATATTTTTCTAGCTTATATAACAATTTTTGATGTGACACGGTGTCAAAGGCCTTGGCAAAATCCAAGTATATGACATCAATTAGAAGTTTATTTTTTAGTACCTGCGTCCACTCATTAAAAGTTTCCAACAGCTGTGTTATTGTAGAAAGTTTTGCCTTAAAACCATGTCGAAACCTTGACAAAATGATATTGAAAAAAACAAGAAGTTCTTTTTTGACAAGCTGTTTCATTATTTTACAAGAAAAAGATGCAAGTAAAATTGGACGATAATTTTCTTTTAGGCTTTTGGTGCCTTTTTTAAACAGTAAGTTTAATAAAGCTATTTTCCAATCAAGTGGTAATTCTCAACTTTAACCAAGCGTTTTAAAAAGTAAGCTGGAAAACAGTCAGGTGTTTGAGATAATTTGTTTGAGAGCTTTTTTAGGGCTTTAACTACCTTTTTTGTGGTGAATACCATCTTGTTCAACTTCCCAATATTTGGTAGATTAAAATTTAGTAAAATATTATCATCATCAGCAAAAACGGAAGCAAAGTAATTTCCAAAAAGCTCAACCTTTTCAAACTCTTCAGTAACAAAAGTCCCATCGTCTTTTTTAATTGGTGGTATAGTTTGTTTTGTTTTAATTTTACTATTAAGAAATTTATAAAAATTGTTTAAACCCCCTGAATTTAAAATTTTTGTTTTTTATTTGTGTTAAAATCTCTAACTTTATTTTTGTATACTTCGCTAATTTTTTCGTACTCTGATCTTGATTTTTCATCACTATTACGCTTATGCCAAAGTTTTTTCTTTTGATTTTGTAGTTTTCTTATATGTATTGGATATTGTACACTTTTTTTCTTGTTTGTAAATAATTTATTTCCAGAGAAATTTCTATTGATTTCTAACAACAAAATATCCTTGAATCTCTGCCAAGCATTTTCTACTGTGCCACATTCCTCAAATAATATTTTCCAGTTGATTGTAGATAACTACAAACTTAGTATCATAATGTGCTTTAAAAAATCAGGTATGTAGTTTTGAATCTTATTCTTTAGGGGTTTGCGACTGAGCCGAGGACTTTGAGCCGAGGGACTTTAAGCCATTGAGCCAGACCTAGGAACTTCGAGCCACAGCAGAGACTTTCAAGCTCAAATTGAAAAATGCGTTTGCAAACAATATGGGACATACAAGTAATATTAAGAACATTTTACATCAAGCACATAAAAATTTCGGCAAAATTTCTGGCAAACACTAATTCCACCGACTCTCAACTTGCAAGACGCATCAAAAATTTCTTCCGAATTATTGATGTGCAGAGGTCAGGTGGAATCAACAAAAAACAACAAATTAAACAAATTTAAATGTTTTTTGAATAATTTTGGCTGTTTCTACATGTAAATTTTTAAAAATTAATAGTTTTAAACTTAATTACACTATCAAAAACATTAAATTAATCTTAAAAACCATTAAATTAGTAAATTTAAAATGGAAATTTAAATTAATTATGTTCGAGAGAAATTGATAAACTTCATATTATTATTTTAGTGCAAGAACATGGCTTGGATTTTTGATTTGTTTAGATAAAGATTTTTTATATGAATTTAAGGTATGGCTAAGGGTGAAGAGTTCACGTTTTTTAAAATAGTTATTATAAAAAATATAAAAGATGTTTTATGTTAAAAAAGTTTCCACAACAAAAATCAAGAAAAAAAACTTTTTCTTTTCGAAGCCTAAGCGAAACCTAAAACTCATGATAAAAGTCTAAAAAAAGCTTAAAAGCTATTGAAATGCTGATAAATTTAGTGCCTAAAGAAAAAAAAATATTTTGGAAAATATTTTGCCGAAAATATTCTTTGCTGACACCAAAAGGTTTTCAAAAATACTATTGAAAGGTGTTAAACAGTTTTACAAGTCAAAATCTCACTAATTTCCATAAAAAAATGTACTAAATTTGTAAAATATGTAACGCACATAACAAAAAAATAATAAATTTAGGAGTTCGGCTCTAAAGTCCCTTAATTTTAATTTTTTATGAATTTTCTGAACACAAAAGTTACGTTACGGCTCCAAAGTCCCTCCAATACGGCTCTAAAGTCCCACACTACGGCTCTAAAGACCCTCGGCTCTAAAGTCCCGTTACCATTCTTAGGACTGTCAAATATTTTAAGATAAATTTCAGATAAAATAGTGTCATGGTCTGATTGTAAAAAACTGGGCGCAAAAGTGACATTATTAAAAAATTTTTCTATAAATTGTAAACAAAAGATCCAGATAATTATTCTGAAGAGTTGGTTGTGAAACAAGCTGATAGATACCTAGCTCAATAAGAAACTCAAACTAATTATTTTCATTTTGCGTGTTTAAAGTTAATTTATCTGAAGACCAATCTACCCCTGGCATATTGAAATCTTCAGTTAAAACAATGGTTCCTGCAAAGTTTTCTGTTAAATTCCTAATTAGCTCAAATATTAGATTGTCTTTTTCTTTGCTAGTACTAGTTTCTCTATAAATACCAATGAATCTCAGTTTAGTTGAGTTCTGTAGAAAAATGTCAACCGCTACTAGTTCTATTGCATCATAATTTTCCTCGATTTCAACTTCAACTACTCTAAATATATTTTTAATTAATAGAACTACTCCACTTCCTAGCCGCTGCTGTCAATCCCTTCGATAAACAATAAATTCTCTATTTTTCATGTTCATTGCGTTAGAAGTCGTTTTAGTGAGCCATGTTTCACAAAATCAGATATCAACAGCACCATAGATAAGGCTATCTCCTGAAACCAGAACATCAAGCTCGTCTAAGGAGTTAGCAAGGCTTCTTGCATTCATACACAAAATTTTTATACTAGGTATAAGCTTTAGTTTACTAATGGTAATTAAGTCGCAAAATATCCTATTTTGAAACCTTTAGGGGAGCCTTGAGAGTGATGTCGAACAAAAAGGGATCACCATCAGCAGAATACCAAAATGAAGCCTTTTTGTTCTGCTCTCTTAGCTCCCGAAGTTTGCCAAGCAACTCTTTTTGACAGACGCTCTGTTCTTCAGTCAGAGATGGCCTTACATAGACTTTGTCATATTTGTTGGAATCCCTTAGGCGACCGTCTGAATGAACTAACTTACTACGAATATGTTTATTAATTAACCTAATTTTCAGCAGCCTGGGACGGTCGCTAGCTCTTCCAATACAAAAAATTTCAATTGGGTGGATGACTTCACCATTATCACTACTATCAAGAGTTTTTAATAACTCAGCCACGTTTTCCTTTTCCTTTTCCTTGTTATCCTTCTCCGGAAGGCCAGAAACAACAAGCATTGTCTCATGTTCTTTTCGGACCTCCGTGTGCTTGAAATAACTGTCCATCATAGGTATCAAAGAATTAAATATTTTTTCGCACACCGTATACACCAGCTCCACATCAACACCAGAAACCCGTGCCTCCTCCATCTGGGCGAGCCTCTCTTCCATATCCGCCAACTTCTGCTGCAGAGCCGCATTCTCCGCTTCTAGTTTGGCGATTTGATCTTCCTTCTTACTTGTTCTGGTTGAACTCATCTTTGTGAATGGGTACTCCTTGCCGCTGCTGTTGATTGACTTCTAACTGCTTAATATTCAACGTAAGCGGGTAAAATGGATGTTTTAGTCAGATTTTAGGATTAATAGTTAGTACTAATTTTTCCGAATGGGTATATAAAAAATTCACAAACGGTTCTTAGAAATTTCGTATTTTACAATACGTCTTTCAACATCTCGTCTTTTACAACTCGTCTTCGGAAAACTCGTCTTTTGGATGCGATTTTGTAAACGCACTTTTCAAAAGACAAGTTTCTCCAATTTTTGACTGAAACATGTATTGAAAACCTTTTTTTACCTAAGCCTAAGCAAAAACCAAAAATCAAGCAAAATTTTTATCATGATAAAAACTTTTATTAAATGATTAATTCAAAAAAATTGAGAACCTAAGCCTAAACAAAACCTAACAATCAAGCAAAATTTTATCATGATAAATTTGTATTTAATGATGCTTTTTGAACTAAAGAGTAAAAATCTTTTTTTTCCTAAGCCTAAGCAAAACCCAAAAATCAAAGAAAATTTTATGATTCGGCTGGAAACTTGCATTTTTGGAAAGTACGTTTACAAAATCACATCCAAAAGATGAGTTTTCTGAAGAGAAAACGAGATGTTTAAAAGACGAGTTTTCTGAACGCAAGATGTAGAAGATGGGATGTTGAAAGACGAGTTGTAAAAGACAAAATTTCCGGACACCTTCACAAAGCGGGGTATACCCGGGGTGTACTCCGGGTATGTGTTTCTGAGGATTATCTCCCCTGGTAAACTATGGTATATCCCGGAATATACCGACTGTAGTTTATCCGGGGCTTATCTGAAGTTACCTTAATTTATCCGGGGATAATCCCCCGATACACATACTCGGGTTATAATTTGGGTATACCCCGCTTTGTGATTTCCGGCCCTGTTGGTTTTGATTTGAATGGATTTTGACTCTAGGAAATTTGAACGCCAGCACTTGATCGCTTAGCAGTAACCCCCAGCACTTGATCGCCACGCACTAGATCGCCGAGAATTATACCGCCAAGCGTTTGATCGCCGCAGTTCTTGTTGCATCAAAACAAACGTTAAAATTCGCCACCAAAGTAGTATAAACTACCCACCAAAAGAATAAAAACTCCACCTCCACCGAATATTATTTTAAAAAATTTAAATAAAATATTTAGACAAGGCAATGTTGTTTCGGCAATAAAAGTTTTTTATTGCCAAAACAACATTGCCTTGTTTAAAAAATGAATCAAAAATCTAAATTTTTCGAAGCCTAAGGGAAACTCAAAATGGAAAACAAAATTAATGGTTTGTTGTTTAATGACTAGAAGAAACTTATTTCTGAACCTAAGCAAAACCTGAAAATCAAACTAAAATTTTTATGATAAATGTTTATTTAATGGTTTTTTATTTGGAAAAAATTGTTGTTTTTTAAACCTAAACAAAACCTAAAAGTCACACAAAAGTTTTTCTTGATAAGTTTATATTAAATGAATGGTTTGTTCTTTAATAAAGACGGTATTACTGCAGCATAACACCTCCACTGAGATAAGAAAAATTTTATTCTTGCATTCACATATATGTATTTATTTATGGCGGGGATGGATATGACTATGCCGATTGGCGGTCATTAGCCGTTTTCCAGATATTAAAGAGAGAGTCCAAGAAGCTCCATACAAAATGGGCTTTTTCACTATTTTCACCTTTAATTTTAAGACTATTTTCCTTTAAATAACGTGTTTTTCGGGTTATCAAATAAAAATATATACTTTTGTGCAGTTTTTAACGTTTATAAAACGTAAATGCAAAGCATAACATAACGGTGAGAATACCGTAAAATAAACCTATTCAAAAAAGTATTAGTCAATTCATACAGTAGTTCGTGTAATCATGGGAACCCATGTACGGACGTAGACGTTACGTTTAACTAATTATTATATAAGATTCTAGCAGGGTTGCCAGTTCAGGAGAAATTCCCCTAGTTTTGGGGGAATTTTTTGCCAGTTGGGGGAGGAAATTCCGACTTGGGGGTTGGGAGAAAAATTTGGGGGAATTTGTCAAAACTTAGGGGAATTTTCAGGGGATTTTTCAAAATTATGATGGTTGTAAATTTTGTGTAAAATTATCAGTTCTGCTGTGTTGTATGTTTGTTCTTTTTTACTAAAATTTTAATATTTATTGATTATTAACTTTTTCAATGTTGTATTCACTATTTTATTTATCATTAATTTGTAAAGTATGGGACCTATGGTATTGTTTTTCTGTATATTTTTCAAATTTAGTAAGAGTAATAATAATTAAAACAATATTTTAATTTTTTAAACCACTTTAAGAACTATAGTAGAATTCAAAAAATATAAAAAATAGCCTCATTTTTTTATTTTTGAAAATTAAACTTTTAAAAAAGTTTAAAATCCCAAAATTATCGTTTTTTCATCCTTTTTAGTATAGGGTAAGTAAAATTTGTTCTTTAAAAAAATGGATCGACCAATTGTAATATCTTAAATTTAAAACATCTGAAAAATCTAAAAGTCTGGTATTTAATGTATACAGTCTGCACTGTATATATTTTAGGACCTGTGTACGGTCTGGAAATCCCCCCGGAATATTATTGGCTGTGCCCCCCGCCCAAAAATAAAAAAGTACCCAAAAATTATAGGGCCATTTTTTTAATTAATATAACGCCATCATAGCAAAATTCTTGCGGTTTGTAGCCTTTTTTAATGCATTGTAAGCTATTTAGACCTGTTTTTACTTAAATTTCGCTGTTTTGTTGTTTTTTTTTCTTTTTTTCCCCTTTTTTCTATTTCTCTCATGCTTGCCCCCGTTTTATTGCCCCCACCATTTAAAAAAATTGCGCCCCATGCCCATTTTGGAATTGTTCCCCGCCCCCAATAAAACGGGAGGGGGGCGTGCGGCAGTGCTGCAGCAGTGCACAGATCAAAAATTTTAAATTGCCAAGAGTTTGACAGTTTTTAAATATTTTTGACTTTTTTCTGGTCCTTACTGATCTTCTACGACAACCGTTTAAAAACGTCCAAAAATTCTGTCGTAAAAAAATCAAAATTTAAAAAAGTCATAATTCAAAAAATGCATTATTATCCAAAAATTAGCTGCTTTTTAGGCTTTGCTTAGGCTTAGAAAAAATAAATGTGATTAAAATTAAGTTTAAATTATAATTTTTGGATTCTCTGGACTTCTAGCAATGTTAAAACAAAATTTTTAATTTGATCTATTGGTTTATTAAAATATTTTCTAAACAGTACAAATTTTGTGTCCAAAATATTGTCTTTTTTGCCTATATTTTACCCTATATTATTTAAAATCTTAAAATCGAGTTTTAATTAATTTATAAAGTTTAAAATCGAAATCTTCAGGTCATAATTGACCTATACACCTATTTTTAATCAGTATTTATGGTGGAATTCTCTAACCTATTGTTAACCGCGTTAGTACCTGTGCCATATATATTAAATGCCCTATTTTTAACCTCCCGAGCTTAATGGAACAAGCTTAATACTGTTCGGATTAAATTTTTTACCCTTGGCTTGGTCTTATGTACCCTTGCGTGGTTTTTATTAAGTTTTATCAATATTCGCTCAGTAAAAATGAGCTATATGTAGAAAAGTGATGTATTAGAAAACCACATTCATTTTAACAAACCGGTATGTTTTCAGTAACTCCCTAATCATTGAGAATTTTTGGTTTAGTATATTTTTTCTCATGGTGATGTGAATGATTGATATTTTAGTGTTAATTAAACAACAAAATGAAACAAACCATAATTAAACAGCAAAATGAAACAAACCATCTTATAAATGGAATACTGCATCTTTAAAACGATTTTTTTACTATTAAACGGGATTTTTTTAAACTTGGGGGAATTTTCGGGGGAATTTTTTCAAACATGGTTCTGGTTTTTGAATAAGTTTTTGGGGGAATTCAAGGAAATTTTTTTCCGATTTTGAGGGAATTGCTTTTTGGAAACCTGGCAACCCTGGATTCTAGGAAATTAACGCCAGAACTTGGGCAGGAATTAATAAAGCGGGGTAAACACGGTGAAAACACCGTGTTAGTGTATTCGGTGTAAGCACCGTGTAAATTACGGTATTTTTGGGTGCTAGCACGGTGTTAGTTAATCCGGACAAGTTACAGTAGGTTTCGCGGCTAATTTTATTTTTTGTGTTTGAAAAATTCCTTGTTTAGCATACATTTACAATATTTTGTTCTGCCACTTTTTACACAAACTTGCAATTACTTAATAGAGATTTAAACGTTTATCAGTTTTTTTATACAAATAATTCCTCTAAATTTTGCTTTTTACATCTTTTTTTATCGTTTAATGAAATTTTAACAGACTTAGCCCCAGGTTTCCCGAAACCTACTGTAATTTGTCCGGATTAGCTAACACCAAGCTAGCACGAGCACGAGGATTATCCCTCTTTGTGAATTCCGGCCTTGATCGCCAAACATTAGATCGCCGAGCATTAGACCGCCGCAGTACGCGTGGCGTTTGCTATTCTCAATGATAATCTTCAGTAATTCTCAGTAATTAATGACGAATCTTAGCGGCTAGCAGGAATTATCTCTGCAGATTTAACCCTTGCAGTTGTTTCCTAACCTAAGCTTACGTGTTCCTAAGCCTAAGCGAAACCTAAAAAACACTACGTTACGTATTTTTGTTAAAGCTTAAGCCCACGTGTTCCTAAGCCTGAGCAAAACCTAAAAAACAAGCTAAACTTTATCAAAAAAGTGCTTAGCAAAAGCTTAGGTTGTTTTTTAGGTTTTGCTTAGGCTTAGGAACACGAAAGCTTAGGTTATGAAACAGCTGCGAAGGTAAAATCTAAGAATCGAAGTCATTACTGAGAATACTGAAGATTACTATTACTGAGAATAGCAAACGCCGTACGCGTTGTTGCTTTAAAACAGACGTTAAAATTCCCCACCAAAGTAGTATAAACTTCCGCCAAGAATAAAAACAACAGAAAATAAAAATATGTTTTGAATAAAATATTTAAATAAAGCAATGTTGTTTTCGCAAAAAACAATGAGTTAAAAATCTAAATTTTTCCTAAGCCTAAGCAAAACCTAAAATCAAGGAAAAAATTTAGTGAATGGCTGGTCCTTTATTTATTTCAACCTGATGTTTCTGAACCTAAGCGAAACCTTAAAATCAAACTAAGTTTTCATGATAAATTTATATTTTATACTTTATTTTTTAAAATGAACTTTTTACTAAGCCTAAGCAAAACCTAAAAGTTACACGAAAAATTTAAAGCTTCTTTTTTGTCACAAGCAACATTTTTCGACTAGGATGATGCACACGCATTGACGTTATTCAAGGGAGTTTACAATAGTTTTGGGGAGTTTACATTGTTGTAGTCAGACCTGTGCACGGTCTGGAAATGCCCCCCGTTTTATTGGAGGATTTGCCCCCCGTTTCATTGTTGCCCCCCCCCCTCGCCAAAAAATGAAAAAGTACCCTAAAATTATGACGCCGTTTTTGTACTATGATGACGCCATCATCGCAAAATTTTAAAAAAAATCTATTTTAATGTATTTTAAGTCATTTTAGACCATGGTAAATGTTTAAAATCTTTTGTCTATTTTATTTGGTCTATTTAATTGGTTTGCACGCTGTTTAATGTTGTAAAAATATTGTTTTTCTCAACGTTGCAACAGTAGCACTACTCACGCATTCTTTCGGGACCGTCCTGTCATACCCCCTCTCATTCTTGAGACTGTCGTGTTGTAGAACCGTTGTGTTGCAGGACCGTCGTGTGATGCTCCCAATTCATTTTATTTTTGTTTAAAATTAAACTATTTAAATTTATAAATTTCTGGCGATCAAGGCTTTGTTTCATCAAATTAAGTAAAAATAATAATATAAAAGCAGTCAAAAAGTACTTTATGATCTTTCAGGGTGATTTATTGAATAAGAACTTTGCTTTTACAATTTAAAAAAAGATCGCGTTTTTGATTAATCTTTTATTACGCATGTGTGCAATCCACCA
Organism: Microlaimidae sp. YZB2_3; assembly: GCA_030248175.1. Classification (NCBI taxonomy): domain Eukaryota; kingdom Metazoa; phylum Nematoda; class Chromadorea; order Desmodorida; family Microlaimidae; species Microlaimidae sp. YZB2_3. The sequence continues at coordinate 8,712 of JASAMX010002678.1, read as the reverse complement.
GACCTGTGAACTGCCGTCCCTCCCTCGAGGTTTTATTGCAGGGGGCAATTCCAAAACGGGGGGGAAGGGGCCAACTTCTTTGAAACGGGGGTGGCTGTCCTGTCGCTCTCCTATTCACTTATTCACTTATTTATCCCCCCAGACCCACCATTTCTGGGGGGCTGCCGCCCGCCAGGGCCAGACCCCCCTTCAGGGTTAGTAATTACCCCCCCCCCAAAAAAAAAAAAAAAAAAAAAAACCGCCCCCCTCCGAAATGAAATCCTGGGCACGCCACTGTTATAAAGTAAGCTTACACTACCAAAACGCATATTCTATGGTTAAAAACGCTGTCATATTTTTTGCCCTGTACCACGAATGTTTCTACGGTTAATATGTTTAATTCCTTCAAGTTTTTAGTTGGTTTCAACAAAATCGAACAGCACTGAGCATTTATCGAATTGACATTAATTACAAACGTCGTCTCACTAAAATACTTTAAATTTTACTCCGCCGATCTCTTTCAACTTCTAAAAAGCTGCTTATAGAAAACTTATCAGTGTGAAACTGACCAGCACGTGCGCCATTTTTATCTTTCAACCGAACTAAACTCACGTTCACTGTTGTTATTATTTAATCGGAATTGAATTATATACCAATTAACTGTTTAACGATGCCGGCAGTGCAGTCGGGGTATCGTCACGGTGGCGCGAAACCTTCGTGTTGGGACCGGATCAAGCTGGGCTTCATGATGGGAGCGGCCGTGGGCGCCGGTTCCGGTCTCATTTTCGGCGGGTTCCAGATGTGGCGGGCCGGGATGCGAGGGCGGGAAATGTGGCACACGCTCGGCAAGTCAGTGGCCACGGGCTCCGGCACCTTCGGAATGTTCATGGCCGTCGGCAGCGGAATACGCTGCTGAACGAGGTAGGAACTGGCGATTGGGACAATTGCTTGTTTAATGTACCGCCAACCGAACGACTCTGTGGGAAAGTGTGTGATCAGTATAGTGCAAACACAAACTGCGTGGACGGCAATTGGTGATTTAAAAAGTTGTTTTGATTAATTAATAACTATAATAATATTTATAACAAGTAAAATTATTGATTCATAGGTTTGTTTAGTATTTTCACTAAATAATGAGCAAAGTGGAGACATAAATATAGTACGATAAAACCGTTCTTGTCCTTTCTTTTAAGCAAAAAGTTAGAAACGTTAATTTTAGTTTGGATAAAAATTGGATTTTATTGCATTTCTGAGATTTCTCATATACTAGTGAAAATAAAATAAACTTTTTAAATAGCATTACAAGTAAGTTAGAACTCGTATTGCCTTTTGTTAAACTTTCAGAGATGATCAAGGTCGAGTGTACCTCTGAGTTAAAACCACCAGATTCATTATATCTCAAAAAACGGTGTCGGCAGTAATCTGGATTTTCGAGGGGTATAATAACCCCCCAATCTCCCCCCTGCCCACCTGTGCCTCTAGCTTCTGGAACATTGGTCACCTATGCCTGCTTTGTTCTTTTACAAATCTGTGGAATTTTTGTTAAAAGATTCAGCAATTGACAGTTTCACTTTTTTTAAACCAAAACCCTATGACACCAATTTCTTACTACTTTGTGCAGTTTAGCTCGATTAAAATTTAAATGAACTTTGTTTGATTTAGGTTTAGTTTTAGTATATATTCTACTTAAGCTTACTCTGGTTAAAAGTATAAGTTTTGTCTCAAAAACTGACACACAATAAAAACTCCTCTTTAAGCTTGCCTAAATATAATAACTTATTATTAATTAAATTATTCATTTTACCATTTCCCTCATACATCCTATTTTTTCAAAAAAAAAATTGTTACCGCCAGCAAAGCAAATCTGTGCACTGCCGCCTCCCCCCTTCGGGGTTTTATTGGGGGGGAGGCAATTGAAAATGGGTGAGAGGAGCAATAAAACGGGGGCACACATAAATGTTTTCGGTCAGGTCCGCTAGGGGGTTCACCCCTCGGTGGAAGACCAAAATTTTTTAAGGGGGGTCCGGACCCCTCTGACTTTTTAGGAGGGGGGTCGACCCGGGCTACGAGATTTCAAATTTATAGGGGTTCAGGGGGGGAGGTCCGATTTTTTAACTAATTTTTTAAAAATTAGTAATTTTATTGTTTTTAGGTCTAATGTTGAAATCTAAAAATTATACTTGTAAATTGATCCGGAGGAGGAGGGAGGGGGTCAGCCTCGCTAGGGGGGTCAGGCCTGACCGCTTTTGAGCTTTGGGGGGGGGGGGCTGGATTTTTTCTTGGGTGGTCGCGGGTCCGAAATTTTGTCTCTAGGGAGTGGTGGTAGACGTGGACCCCTCTGTCCCTCGTCAAAAACATCTATGGGGGCACCGCCACTAATATAGCAGAGAGGGGCATTTTCAGACCCTGTACGGGTCGGCCACCAGTGCATGGATTTAACATCGGTTTCCTTTAATTTTTTGTAGTTTAAATGTTATTAATTATTATATAAAGTGGTTTAATTGTATTTTGTTTTGAATATTTTGTAAAAGATTTTTAACCTTGTTATATTAGCGTGGTGCAAAAAATTTATTTAAAAAAATTCTTTCCATAATAAAACTTTTGTTTTATTTTTTACACTAATTTTGTCATATATACAACAGAGCACTACTGATTTTTTATATATAACAGCAGCCGTTAAAGAAAAAAAATATTTTTCCTTTTCTTCAAGAAGTTACTACAGCCAACAAAAATTGGTAGATGATGTTATGACTGTCCTTTTTTCACCCATTCAGCTAGTTTCTAACGAGTTATCAATCACTTCTCAATTCAAATTTGGGACCAAGTTATGATGAGATATGTAATCAAAACTTGAAAAAGTGCCGAAATTAAATGCATGACCTAAAAATTAGCAGTTTTTGTTCCCATAAAAAAGTTACATTCATAAACAAAATTCATAATATACTTGTTGTGTCAGTGTGTATTATTAAGAACATACGTGAGCAAGTTGGTCCGAAGTGGGGGGAGTTAAAATCTGCGAAACGCATTTTACCAACATCGTTTTTAGATTTTAAAGAGAAAATAGGTAAAAACCGCTAATTTTATGTCAAAAAATCGTTATTACTGCATTTTTGAGCTTTTATTCCTTAAAACAATCAGTTTGACCCATACATGGGCAAGTTGGTCTCGAGTGGGGGGTTGAACCCCAAATTAGGGGGGTTAAAATCCGAGAAACGCAAAATACCCATATCGTTTTTTTCTGAAGTGCATTTTACCCATATCGTTTTTCGATTTTGAAGGAAAAATAAGTAAAAACGCTAATTTTAGGTCAAAAAGCCCTTTTTATTGCATTTTTTTAGCTTTTTATTGCTTAAAACATTCATTTTGACCTCAAAACTTAAGTTTGGAGGCAGTTAGAAGTCATTTTAAAATGACATTTTTTTCTTCATTTTTCTAAAATTGGGGGGTTAACCTTTTCTCCCCTCCCCCACTTCTGAGTAGGGGAAGGGTTAAACCCCCTTCTCAGAATTTTGGGGGTTAACCCCCTCTCGTGCCCTCGTGCCTTTTCTCCCCCACTTCTGAGTAGGGGGAGGGGCTTAAACCATACATGAGCAAGTTGGTCTGGAGTGTGGGGTTAAACCCCAAATTATATAGGGGGGGTTAAAATCCGAGAAACGCAAAATACCCATATCGTTTTTTTTCTGGGGTGCATTTTACCCATATCGTCTTTGAATTTAAAGATAAAATAGGTTAAAAAAACGCTAATTTTAGGTCAAAAAGCCCTTTTTATTGCATTTTTGAGCTTTTTCTTGTTTAAAACATTTATTTTAACCTCAAAACTTAAGATTGGCGGCAGTTAGAAGTCATTTTAAAGAAATTTTTGCAAAATTGGGGGGGTTAACCTTTTCTTCCATTCCTCACTTCTGACAGGGGGGTTAAACCCCCCTCCCAGAATTTGGAGGGGGGTTTTTCGTCTGCCCATGTTCCTTGTATGGGTTACGTTAAAATCTTCATCTCAGAATTCGGGGGGATTAAGCCCCCCAATCCTCCCTTCCCGTGCCCATGCCCTGTATGATCAAAGGGGACAGGGCCATGGGTATCTAATCTACCCTACTAAAGCTTGGCTAAAATTATTTACCAGTGGGTAAAGGTTAAAATCCGAATGGGATTAAAGCATAGCCCTGAGATAAATTTCAAAAGGCGGCCAAAGTTTATTATTTTGGGGTTGATTAAAATAAATGTTTTAAACAAGAAAAAGCTCAAAAATGCAATAAAAAGGGCTTTTTGACCTAAAATTAGCGTTTTTTTAACCTATTTTATCTTTAAATTCATAAAAGACGATATGGGTAGAATCCGCCCCAGAAAAAAAACAAATATAAAGGGTGATTGGCGTTTAGCGGGTTTTGACCCCCCCTATCTGAGTTTGGGGTTTAACCCCCCACTCTGAGCCCAACTTGCTCATGTATGGTTTAAGCCCCTCCCCTACTCAGAAGTGGGGAGAGGCACGAGGGCACAAGAGAGGGTTAACCCCGAAAATTCTGAGAAGGGGGTTTAACCCTTCCCCCTACTCAGAAGTGGGGGAGGGGAGAAAAGGTTAACCCCCGAATTTTACAAAAATGAAGAAAAAAATGTCATTTTAAAATGACTTCTAACTGCCTCCAAACTTAAGTTTTGAGGTCAAAATGAATGTTTTAAGCAATAAAAAGCTAAAAAAATGAAATATAAAGGGCTTTTTTGACCTAAAATTAGTAAGCTTTACTTATTTTTCCTTCAAAATCGAAAAACAATATGGGTAAAATGCACTTCAGAAAAAAACGATATGGGTATTTTGCGTTCTAGATTTTCAGCCCCTAACAAACCCCCCACTCAACCAAGTTGCCCATGTATAAATCACAAATTGATTGTTTTAAGGAATAAAAAGCTCAAAAATGCAGTAATAACAATTTTTTGACATAAAATTAGCGTTTTTTACCTATTTTCTCTTTAAAATCTAAAAACGATGTTGGTAAAATGCGTTTCGCAGATTTTAACTCCCCCCACTTCGGACCAACTTGCTCACGTATGTTCTTAATAATACACACTGACACAACAAGTATATTATGAATTTTGTTTATGAATGTAACTTTTTTATGGGAACAAAAACTGCTAATTTTAAGGTCATGCATTTCATTTCGGCACTTTTTCAAGTTTTGATTACATATCTTATCATAACTTGGTCCCAAATTTGAATTGAGAAGTGATTGATAACTCGTTAGAAACTAGATGAATGGGTGAAAAAAGGACAGTCATAACATCATCTACCAATTTTTGTTGGCTGTAGTAACTTCTTGAAGAAAAAGGAAAAATATTTTTTTCTTTAACGGGCTGCTGTTATATATAAAAAATCAGTAGTGCTCTGTTGTATATATGACAAAATTAGTGTAAAAAATAAAACAAAAGTTTTATTATGGAAAGAATTTTTTAAATAAATTTTTTGCACCACGCTAATATAACAAGGTTAAAAATCTTTTACAAAATATTCAAAACAAAATACAATTAAACCACTTTATATAATAATTAATAACATTTAAACTACAAAAAATTAAAGGAAACCGATGTTAAATCCATGCACTGGTGGCCGACCCGTACAGGGTCTGAAAATGCCCCTCTCTGCTATATTAGTGGCGGTGCCCCCATAGATGTTTTTGACGAGGGACAGAGGGGTCCACGTCTACCACCACTCCCTAGAGACAAAATTTCGGACCCGCGACCACCCAAGAAAAAAAATCCACCCCCCCACCCCCCCAAGCTCAAAAGCGGTCACGCCTGACCCCCCTAGTGAGGCTGACCCCCTCCCTCCTCCTCCGGATCAATTTACAAGTATAATTTTTAGATTTCAACATTAGACCTAAAAACACTTAAATTACTAATTTTTAAAAATTTAGTTAAAAAATCGGACCTCCCCCCTGAACCCCCTATAAATTTGAAATCTCGTAGCCCGGGTCGACCCCCCTCCTAAAAAGTCAGAGGGGTCCGGACCCCCATTAAAAAATTTTGGTCTTCCACCGAGGGGTGAACCCCCCTAGCGGACCTGACCGAAAACATTTATGTGTGCCCCCGTGTTATTGCTCCTCTCACCCATTTTCAATTGCCCCCCCCCAATAAAACCCCGAAGGGGGGAGGCGGCAGTGCACAGATTTGCTTTGCTGGCGGTAACAATTTTTTTTTGAAAAAATAGGATGTATGAGGGAAATGGTAAAATGAATAATTTAATTAATAATAAGTTATTATATTTAGGCAAGCTTAAAGAGTTTTTATTGTGTGTCAGTTTTTGAGACAAAACTTATACTTTTAACCAGAGTAAGCTTAAGTAGAATATATACTAAAACTAAACCTAAATCAAACAAAGTTCATTTAAATTTTAATCGAGCTAAACTGCACAAAGTAGTAAGAAATTGGTGTCATAAGGTTTTGGTTTAAAAAAAGTGAAACTGTCAATTGCTGAATCTTTTAACAATTATTCCACAGATTGGTAATAGAACAAAGCAGGCATAGGTGACCAATGTTCCAGAAGCTAGAGGCACAGGTGGCAGGGGGGAGATTGGGGGGTTATTATACCCCTCGAAAATCCAGATTACTGCCGACACCGTTTTTTGAGATATAATGAATCTGGTGGTTTTAACTCAGAGGTACACTCGACCTTGATCATCTCTGAAAGTTTAACAAAAGGCAATACGAAATCCACGCTTACTTGTAATGCTATTTAAAAAGTTTATTTTATTTTCACTAGTATATGAGAAATCTCAGAAATGCAATAAAATCCAATTTTTATCCAAACTAAAATTAACGTTTCTAACTTTTTGCTTAAAAGAAAGGACAAGAACGGTTTTATCGCAAGACAAGAATATTTATGTCTCCACTTTGCTCATTATTTAGTGAAAATACTAAACAAACCTATGAATCAATAATTTTACTTGTTATAAATATTATTATATAATTATGTTTATTAATTAATCAAACCGACTTTCTAAATCACCAATTGCCGTCCACGCAGCGTTTGTGTTCGCACTATACTGATCACACACTTTCCCACAGAGTCGTTTTCGGTTGGCGGTACATTAAACAAGCAATTGTCCCAATCGCCAGTTCCTACCTCGTTCAGCAGCGTATTCCGCTGCCGACGGCCGTGGACATTCCGAAGGTGCCGGAGCCCGTGGCCACTGACTTGCCGAGCGTGTGCCACATTTCCCGCCCTCGCATCCCGGCCCGCCCACGTCTAGAACCCCCGAAAATGAGACCGGAACCGGCGCCCACGGCCGCTCCCATCATGAAGCCCCAGCTTGATCCGGTCCCGACGCGAAGGTTTCGCGCCACCGTGACGATACCCCGACTGCACTGCCGGCATCGTTAAACAGTTAATTGGTATATAATTCAATTCCGATTAAATAATAACAACAGTGAACGTGAGTTTCAGTTCGGTTGAAAGATAAAAATGGCGCACGTGCTTGGTCAGTTTCACACTGATAATGTTTTTCTGTGCCAAGCAGCTTTTTAGAAGTTGAAAGAGATCGGCGGAGTAAAATTTAAAGTATTTTAAGTGAGACGACGTTTGTAATTAATGTCAATTCGATAAATGCTCAGTGCTGTTCGATTTTGTTGAAACCAACTAAAAACTTGAAGGAATTAAACGTCTTAACCGTAGAAACATTTCGTGGTACAGGGCAAAAAATATGACAGCGTTTTTAACCATAGAATATGCGTTTTGGTCAGTGTAAGCTTACTTTATAACAGTGGCGTGCCCAGGATTTCACTTCGGAGGGGGGCGGTTTTTTTTTTTTTTTGGGGGGGGGGGGGTAATTACTCACCCTGCGGAAGGGGGGATCTGGCCCTGGCGGGCGGCAGCCCCCGAAAATGGCAAGGTGGGTCTGGGGGGATAAATAAGTGAATAAGTGTGATAGGAGAGCGACAGGACAGCCGCCCCCGTTTGGCAGAGGAGCTGGCCCCTTCCCCCCGTTTTGGAATTGCCCCCTGCAGATGAGAACCTCAGAGGGAGGGACGGCAGTTCACAGGTCTGGTGGATTGCACACATGCGTAATAAAAGATTAATCAAAAACGCGATCTTTTTTAAATTGTAAAAGCAAAGTTCTTATTCAATAAATCACCCTGAAAGATCATAAAGTACTTTTTGAGGCTGTCTTTTATATTATTATTTTTTACTTAATTTGATGAAACAAAGCCTTGATCGCCAGAAATTTATAAATTTAAATAGTTTAATTTTAAACAAAAATAAAATGAATTGGGAGCATCACACGACGGTCCTGCAACACAACGGTTCTACAACACGACAGTCTCAAGAAATGAGAAGGGGGTATGACAGGACGGTCCCGAAAGAATGCGTCAGTAGTGCTACTGTTGCAACGTTGAGAAAAACAATATTTTTACAACATTAAACAGCGTGCAAACCGATTAAATAAAGAGACCAAATAAAATACGACAAAAGATTTTTAAACATTTACCATGGTCTAAAATGACTTAAAATACATTAAAATCAGATTTTTTTTAAAATTTTGCGATGATGGCGTCATCATCAGTACAAAAACGGCGTCATAATTTTAGGGTACTTTTTCATTTTTTGGCGAGGGGGGGGGCAACAATGAAACGGGGGGCAAATCCTCCAAATAAAACGGGGGGCATTTCCAGACCGTGCACAGGTCTGACTACAACAATGTAAACTCCCCAAAACTATCGTAAACTCCCTTGAATAACGTAGCAATA
>JASAMX010002676.1:0-13411 GCA_030248175.1 Microlaimidae sp. YZB2_3 | reverse complement strand
CAGAGATTTTTTCTGGTGCTGTTGCTATTAACGAAGATAAAAAGAGGTTTTAATATTTTTTTAATAGTTTAAATAGTTTAAATTATTTTTTTGTAAATATTGCTTCTTTAATTTTTTATGGCAGCTGCGTTTTCTTTGCAAAGAATAAATTCTTTAAATAAAATGCAATGTTCAAGCATGTTAGAGAAAAATTGTCTTTTGTCTTATTTAGATTGCTTGGAGTGAAAAATCGCTGGTTACACGGAAGTTTCTTATTTCTCCTGCATGTTGATTGAGTCGTTTTTTTAAAGGGTTTATACATTTCACGGATTTATACAGCGCCACAAACACATAATATTGAATAAACAACCCTGGATTTTTCACAAAATCTTTTTATACCAAAAATTCTATATTTTACTTCATATTTGTCTTTATAAATATGTGTGGCGTGTTAATCTGCATTTCAAAAACAAAATATTTTTTCTGGAGGCAAATATTGTTGATACTATACATTAAAATTAATTTGTGTTTTTCTAAATAATTTTGTTTTAGTCAACTTTAGTTAATTTTTTTAATATAATTTCACAACTCAGAATTATTGGCTTTTAAATAGATTTCATAGATTTCAAAAGTTTTTAGATTTTTTTTATGAATATGTGATTTTTTAGGTACTCTCCATAAATTTTTTTGACAGACAAGCTCAATTATGCTGAAGTATTCCTGCAGAAAAAACATTTTTTACCGTAAAAAAATCATACTGTGTGTGTGTGTGTGTGTGTGTGTGTGTGTGTGTGTGTGTGTGTGTGTGTGTGTGTGTGTGTGTGTGTGTGTGTGTGTGTGTGTGTGTGTGTGTGTGTGTGTGTGTGTGTGTGTGTGTGTGTGTGTGTGTGTGTGTGTGTGTGTGTGTGTGTGTGTGTGTGCATGCATGTGTGTGCGTGTGTGTGCGTGTGTGTGTGTGTGTGTGTGTGTGTGTGTGTGTGTGTGTGTTTGTGTGTGTGTGTGTGCTAGTGTTGTAAAAAGTATTGATTTTGAATTATTTTAAGTAAAAGTAAAAGTAAATTGAAAAATTTTAATTTAAGTAAAGTAAGAGTAAAAGTAATTTGTGATTTTTTAATTTAAGTAAAGTAAAAGTAAAAGTAATGGTCAAAATTTTATTTAAGTAAAGTAAAAGCAAAAGTAAGACCTATTTTTTTAAGTAAAAGTAAGAGTAAAAGTATAATAAAAGTAATTTTGAACCGGAGCAAAATACCGGTTTTTGGAGCTCCAGAGCTCTGTTCTAAAGTTTTTTTGCTAAATTTATGCATAATTATCATTTTAATAAGTTTTTTAGTCAAAATAAATGGTTTTAGCGTGTTAGCGGCATAAAAAATTGTCTTTTGCCATTTACTTTATAACAAGCCCATAGGAAATCAACCCATTGAAATTACTTAAGCTTTACTTAAATTAATTTAAGTATTTGCAGTGGAAAATCCGAGTAAGAGTAAAAGTAAAAGTATTTGAAATTTCAAAAGTCGAGTAAGAGTAAAAGTAAAAGTATTTGAAATTTTAAAAGTCGAGTAAAAGTAAAAGTAAAAGTAATCCAAAATCCGTTACTTTTATTACTTTAAGTAAAAGTAAAAGTAACTTTTTACAACACTAGTGTGTGCGTGTGTGCGTGTGTGTGTGTGTGTGTTTGTGTGTGTGTGTTATTTTTTATTTATAACTTTTTTTTGAATGAGAATATAATGTGAGTTTATTTCTAGAACTCTTAAATTATTGTTACCCAGCATGACATTCTTAACAAACATTAAATTCTTTAAGAGCTAAATAGTCACAATATTTATTCAATTGAATTTAACTCACATTTTCTAAAAGAGCGAATTAAGTCGCATACCTCTCGTTGGAAAGTTTTTTTTAGTGATTTGATTTGACCTTTAAAATCATTCTTTAAGGACACAAATCCTCCTGAATCTCCTCTAGTTCCGATCAGCATGATTTGAACAATTCCTTCTGTGCCAGAGCTTGAATCTGACCCAGTTCTAACTTCGATTTTCCACTCCAAAGCGGTGTATTCTGAAATATTTGTTTGTTTTATTGTTAAGCTAAAAAACAATTATTCCCTGTTCATTTAATTCATTACTATTTTAGACGTAACCCAACTTTTTTCAACAAATAAAACGGGCTCAAACAGTGGAATTAATCTAACGAAAAATATTTGAATAATAGCGTCCTCTGCTTCCAAGAATTATGAAATCGCAAAGTCAACAAATTGGCAAATTTCTTAAGACAATCCGCGAGATATTATTATATCGTCATTGTTATGATGCTATTACCGTTATTATTATATTTTATTTTTTTATGACATCCGTAATATTTAGTTTTTTTATGATTGAAATAATCCTACTACGGCGCGCAATAAGTTTGGGCAATAAACAATAAGTTTGGGCAAGAATAGATTTCTGGAGATTTTTTATATCAATTTTACCAGATAGGTGATATGATAAATGTAAATAACTTTTTAATAAATTAGCTGACCAATAACTATATAAATTTAATATTAGGTTTACTGTACGAGAGAGGGTACAAAAATAAAAAAAAATTTGAAAAAGTTTTCTTATTTTTTAAGTTTAAACTTGTACTTCATAAAAATTGCTACACGATGGTATGTTTTACTACGTTGAAGTGCTTTAAAATATCAGTATATGCTAAATAAACTTTGGTTTTTAATTAAACGTCACAATAGTTAGAAATCATCACTAAAATAGTATTTTCGTGAACAAGAATGATTTTGAATTAATAAAAATAAAGTTGAAATTTGTTCTTTGAAACTAATTTTACACCTACATAGTTTTCTTAATGTGTTGATTGTAAAACTATTCAAAATTTAAAAATTAATTTTAAAAAGTCCATTCCAAACTTTTAAATTGAGCATTTTCTGTAATTAAAACATTAAAAACGTGCCAAGCACCCAAGCAGCGGCGTACGCCTACGAAGCGGCAAAAAACTAAGAATCCCCAAAAACTGTTTTTTCCTTTGTAAAATTAAAAAGTATTTAAAAAATCTTGAAGAGAAGAGGTCCACATTTTAAACCAATATATATTTGAAATATATTAACCCATAATATGTACAATTCGCTCGCTGTTTCTCAATTTTCCCCTACATATGATTGGCGCTAGTAGTTTTGTACCCTCTCTTGTACAGTAAAAGACGCTTATTAAGAACTAGTCTATATATGTATATATGTGAGGGACATGTATTCGAGCATAGCTTATCCTGGTACCAAAAACAAAAAAAAATCACTTTTTTATTAGTATGAAATAAGAAACGGCGCTCGGTATGCTGTAAAACATATTTTTTCAAATTTTTTCTAAAAATTTGAGCGAAATCGACTCGCTCAAACTTTTTTTATGATGGCTTGAAAGAGAATCGTATTTTAACGAAAATTTGTTTTGCATTTTTATGGGGTTTTTTGGACCACTTTTTAAAATTTTAAATCAAAATAATAGAAAAAAATTTAAAACTAATCAAAACATTTAAATTTAGAGATTTGCTGCTGCCAGCATATGGGCTTCGAATGCTTCCCAATTTATTAATTCTTCATTTTTGACAGCTAATTGAAAGCTTCATTTTTGTTTCATCAACCCCCTAAAAAAATTTTAAGGTCAAAGGTAAGGGATAAAAAACTGCGGACATTTAATATATAATAATATCATCAAAATCCTACACACGTCGAGCAGGAAGCAAAACAAAAGCTGTCTTTTTGCAGGGTATTAATTTGGCGAAAAATCGCGAGAAATGTGCGCTTTCAACGCATCATAAAAAATTTTGAGCGAGACAATTTCATTCAAATTTTCAAAAAAAACTCGAAAAAGTATGTTTTAACGGCATACCAAGCGCCGTTTCTTATTTCGTACTAATAAAAAAGTTTTCACCATATCGGCGGTACTAATTACGTCATGGAAAAACTATTTTTTCTAACCTTTTCAAAAGATCTGAGCTATTCTCTGATATATATCCCGTACATATTCTACCTCGCGTTATGGAGATATGATCTTTCAAAATTCGAGCTTCGTCACCAGTCCGCATTATTTTTGTGTAGACTATAGTTGCAAATATAGGCAAATTTAACCTAAAGCTAAAGTCCTTCTGGCTGAAAATAAGGGTGTAACCGCTCTCCACCAGGAAGAAATAAACAATAAACTTGCGAGCCGGAAAAATTTTAAAAAAAGTTTTCAGCGGTTATGTAACCATTTATTATTTAGTTGCGTCATGTGTTTCTCTGCACGTGATAATTTCATGAAAAACCAGTGGTTACTTTACCACTCATCTATTTTCACCCTGATAGAATTTATTTTTAGCTGACCTCGATGATTTGTGATATTGAATTTAATTTTTTTAGAAATAAAACAACAAAATTTTAAGCAAAACGGTTGAATATTAAAGAATAAATATATGATTTAACATTAATTTATTAAAGTACTTATTTCCTACCGAAATACCACATTTTTAAAAGCCAACGTTGACTTTTTTTGTATATTTTTTGAAAAGGCGAAAAAGTAAACCTAAGCCTGCATTTGTTTTGTTTTTAGCATTCGCACAGTTTTAACTGTTCCGCTTATCTACTCATAAATATTATATAGTTGAGTTATATCAGCCAGATATAATTCAACCGTATAAATTTAATCCTAATAGTATATTTTAATTATTGAGCTAAAGTTTTAATATATTACTTTTAATAGTGTTGCATATTGTGTCCACACTAATATCTTTTAATTTTTTATTAAGGTTTTTGAAATTAGTGATATTATAAACCAGATGAGGTTGGCCTCCTGCAACTTGTAGAAGCTGTTTTCTGTCAATTTTCGCACCAACGCCAACCGCAATTGCCTTCACATCCTAAAAAATGTGAGTAGAATATTTGTAGAATTTTACCTGCGAGATATTACTACTCTTTCACTTACTAGTATTTGCACTAAACCAAAACTGCCGAATTGCATACAGAAATCAATAAAAATAAAAATACAAATCAAATAAACTGCTAAACTGTTTTATGCAAAATATATATAATTTTTAAGTACTTGTTTAGTTCAAAAAGGCTGCTTTAGTAAATAGAAATATGTAAAGTATGGCGTCAGTAAGTCTTAAATAAATAATGTTAAAAAATAAAGGGTGTTGGATGTGCGCCGCCAAATCTGCCGCCAAACTGTCGCCAAATTGCCGCTAAATCTCCACCATATAAAAACTAAGGTTTTAATTCTGTTACATGTAATTAAATAATATTATGCTCACATTAAACATGTTTTTATAATACAAAAAATTGTTAATCTTTTTTTATTATACAAAAAAATGAAAACAAAACCGAGTTGTTTTTCTTCACGAAGATTTTCTTTTTCAAAAAGGAGTTATAAACAGACTATAGCCTATTGGGCCGTGGGGCATATTACTCTGTAGGAGCATAGCTATCAATATAGAACTGTCAGATTTTATTGTAAGACCCAGACGAAAAATGTTTCACAAAAAATGTACATTAACATTTACATAAAAAATCCCTAGGTGCATTATGTATGATGCATTGCTAATTTACATAAACAATTTGGGTAGGAAAACTAAAAAACAAGGTTAAAGAAACAAAAATAAATTGTGAAAAACGTCAAAAAAAGTCAAACACGCAAAAAAAATTCGTTATAAATACGTACCAAGATATACCATGATAGTACCATGATATTTGACTACAACAAAAAAATGGTAGGTTCTTTTATCTGAATTTCAAGGTGGCCGAAATTAACAGAATTTTAAAATGCGTTTTGAAACTGCTTTGGAAAAAATACAAAAACATGATAATTAACCATTTTGAGCACTAAATAGAAGTTATTTTAAGGTTGTATATTGCGTCGTTTTAAATTTGATGCAGCTTAAGCATGGAAAAAAATCCTGAAAATCACAGAAAATGCTAATAATGCGGAATAACATGAATAAAAAACTTTTGCAAAAATACTTTATTCAACAGTCATCCAGTTACTTTTTGGCTGGTTCTTTTGTGTTTTAAAAAAAGCTAATTTTCTAACACCCTAAATTAATGGCCATTTTTAAATAATGACCGAAATTAAGTCATATACCCAACTTTATAATTTAATTCAAAATATTTCTCAAAATAAACACGCAGAGCAGAGCTCCTGCCAGCTCAAGGAGGGCTGGGCTCCAGGTTTACCTTAATGGATTGGGATAAACCCGAATTAAAATTACCCACGAAAATATTATATTAACAAATGAAACATTACCTTTCTGAGTAAAATTTAAAAATAGCGCCTCTCTCATTTTTTGTGAGGATTTGGCTTTTGACCTCCGATTGTTGGAAAATTTGAAAACGCCGGTTTTGCCGGGTTTTTTTTTTTTGAAAACTCCGGTTTCCTAAAAAACTTAAAGTTTTTTTTAAATAAATCACACAAAATCACAAAAAACATGTCCTTTTTTTGTAATAATGTCCGGGCCGTTTGAGTTTTCATGTGTCGATTTAATACTGTCCGACACGGGAAAACTCATGCGGCCCGGACAGTATTACAATTGTGAGTGAAATTAGACTAAGAAATTGCTATTATAATAGCTTCCTGTCCATTTTAATTTGACGAATTAAAATGGCTACTATGCCATTATAATGGAGGGTGCCATTCAAATGGAAAGGCTCATTTTGATGCCTACTTTTATTTCCTTTTTCATATAGGAGTTGCAAATTTTTTGGTATATTATAATTTTTTTGTTTTAGAGAGTAGCGTAACTTTTATTTCGGCCACCTATTTTTATTTTCTTGGGGATAAGTTTTTTATTTGTTTTATCAAATCGACCCAATTTTTGGTTTAAAAATAAAACGACAGCTATTTTTGTTATTCCAGTGCAAAATTTAAACGCGCCTTACTTTTGTTACTAAATTCCTTAGTTTCCGCCTTAATGTCGGAAAGCGCCTTAATTCTTTCATTAGTTATTGACCATAATATATACTGTCAGAAATTTTTGCACTGGCAGTATAATAAATAGCTGTCGTGTTTAAACCAAATCTTGGTCGATTTGGATAAACCAAATAAAACTTATCCAAGAAAATAAAAATAGGTGGTCGAAATTAAGTAGCTACTGTAAAACAAAAAAATTCTATAAAATACCATAAAATTAGCAAGTCCTATATGAAAAAGGAAATAAAAGTAGACATCAAAAGCTCAACCTTCATTTTACTACCCCCCTTCTCATTATAATGGCAAGAGCAATTTATTAATTCGTCAAATTAGAAACTTACAGGAAGCTATTATAATAGAATTTCTTAGTCTATATATCACTCACAATTGTAAGGCACTGTCCGTGGCCGCATGAGTTTTTCCCGTGTCGGACAGTATTAAATCCAAATATGAAGTCTAAACGGCCCGGACATTATTACAAAAAAAGGACATGTTTTTTGTGATTTTGTGTGGTTTATTTAAAAAATACTTTAAGTTTTTTAGAAAACCGGAGTTTTCAAAAAAAAAACCCGGCAAAACCGGCGTTTTTAAATTTCCACAAGGTCAAAAGCCTCACAAAAAATGACAGAGGCGCTATTCTTAAATTTTACTCAGAAAGGTAATGTTTCATTTGTTAATATAATAATTTCATGGGTAAAATTAACTCGGGTTTATCCCAATATATTGAGGGTAAACCTGGAGCCCAGCCCTCCTCGAGCTGGCAGGAGCTCTGCTTTTCTTGTTTAATTTTGAAAAAATATTTTTAATTAAAATACAAAGTTGGGTCTATGACTTAATTTCGGTCATTATTTAAAATCGGCCATTAATTTAGGGTGTTAGAAAATTAGCTTTTTTTAAAACACAAAAAACCAGCCAAAAAGTAACTGGATGACTGTTGAATAAAGTATTTTTGCAAAAGTTTTTTAATTGTGTGATTCCGCATTATTAGCATTTTCTGTGATTTTCAGGATTTTTTCCATTCTTAAGCTGCATCAAATTTAAAACGAGGCAATATACAACCTTAAAATAACTTCTATTTAGTGCTCAAAATGGTTAATTATCATGTTTTTGTATTTTTTTCCAAAGCAGTTTCAAAACGCATTTTAAAATTCTGTTAATTTCAGCCACCTTGAAATTCAGATGAAAAAACCTACCATTTTTTTGCCGTAGTCAAATATCATGGTACTACCATAGTATATCATGGTACGTATTTATAACAAATTTTTTTTGCGTGTTTGAGTTTTTTTGACGTTTTTCACAATTTATTTTTGTTTCTTTAACCTTGGTTTTTGGTTTTCCTACCCAAATTGTTTATGTAAATTAGCAATGCATCATACATAATGCACCCAGGGATTTCTTTCATGTAAAGTTAACTTGTATATTTTTTTGTGAAATATTTTTTTCGTCTGGGTCTTACAATAAAATCTGACAGTTCTATATCGATAGCTATGCTCCTACAGAGTAATATGCCCCACGGCGCAATAGGCTATAGTCTGTTTATAACTCCTTTTTGAAAAAAGAAGAGTCTTCGTGAAGAAAACAACTCGGTTTTGTTTTCATTTTTTTTTATAATAAAAAAAGATTAACAATTTTTTTGTATTATAAAAACATGTTTAATGTGAGCATAATATTATTTAATTACATGTAACTGAATTAAAACCTTAGTTTTTATATGGCGGAGATTTGGCGGCAATTTGGCGGCAGTTTGGCGGACAGATTTGGCGGTGCACATTGAATACCTTTATTTTTTAACATTATTTATTTAAGACTTACTGACGCCATACTTTAACATAGATTTTTATTTACTAAAGCAGCCTTTTTGAACTAAACAAGTACTTAAAAATTATATATATTTGACAAGAATTAGCAGTTTATTTGATTTGTATTTTTATTTTTATTGATTTCTGTATGCAATTCGGCAGTTTTGGTTTAGTGCAAATACTAGTAAGTGAAAGAGAATATCTCGCAGGTAAAATTCTACAAATATTCTACTCACATTTTTTAGGATGTGAAGGCAATTGCGGTTGGCGTTGGTGCGAAAAAAATTGACAGAAAACAGCTTCTACAAGTTGCAGGAGGCCAACCTCATCTGGTTTATAATATCACTAATTTCAAAAACCTTAATAAAAAATTAAAAGATATTAGTGTGGACACAATATGCAACACTATTAAAAGTAATATATTAAAGCTTTAGCTCAATAATTAAAATATACTATTAGGATTAAATTTATACGGTTGAATTATATCTGGCTGATATAACTCAACTATATATAATTTTTATGAGTAGATAAGCGGAACAGTTAAAACTGTGCGAATGCTAAAAACAAAACAAATGCAGGCTTAGGTTTACTTTTTCGCCTTTTCAAAAAATATACAAAAAAAGTCAACGTTGGCTTTTAAAAATGTGGTATTTCGGTAGGAAATAAGTACTTTAATAAATTAATGTTAAATCATATATTTATTCTTTAATATTCAACCGTTTTGCTTAAAATTTTGTTGTTTTATTTCTAAAAAAATTAAATTCAATATCACAAATCATCGAGGTCAGCTAAAAATAAATTCTATCAGGGTGACAGTATGAGGTAAAGTAACCACTGGTTTTTCATGAAATTATCTATGTGCAGAGAAACACATGACGCAACTAAATAATAAATGGTTACATAACCGCTGAAAACTTTTTTTAAAATTTTTCCGGCTCGCAAGTTTATTGTTTATTTCTTCCTGGTGGAGAGCGGTTACACCCTTATTTTCAGCCAGAAGGACTTTAGCTTTAGGTTAAATTTGCCTATATTTGCAACTATAGTCTACACAAAAATAATGCGGACTGGTGACGAAGCTCGAATTTTGAAAGATCATATCTCCATAACGCGAGGTAGAATATGTACGGGATATATATCAGAGAATAGCTCAGATCTTTTGAAAAGGTTAGAAAAAATAGTTGTTCCATGACGTAATTAGTACCGCCAATATGGTGAAAACTTTTTTATTAGAACGAAATAAGAATCGGCGCTTGGTATGCCGTTAAAACATACTTTTTCGAGTTTTTTTTGAAAATTTGAATGAAATTGTCTCGCTCAAAATTTTTTTATGATGCGTTGAAAGCGCACATTTCTCGCGATTTTTCGCCAAATTAATACTCCCTGCAAAAAGACAGCTTTTGTTTTTTTTGCTTCCTGCTCGACGTGTGTAGGATTTTGATGATATTATTATATGTTAAATGTCCATAGTTTTTTATCCTCTTACCTTTGACCTTAAAATTTTTTTAGGGGGTTGATGAAACAAAAATGAAGCTTTCAATTAGCTGTCAAAAATGAAGAATTAATAAATTGGGAAGCATTCGAAGCCCATATGCTGGCAGCAGCAAATCTCTAAATTTAAATGTTTTGATTAGTTTTAAAATTTTTTTCTATTATTTTGATTTAAAATTTTAAAAAGTGGTCCAAAAAAACCCCATAAAAATGCAAAACAAATTTTCGTTAAAATACGATTCTCTTTCAAGCCATCATAAAAAAAAGTTTGAGCGAGTCGATTTCGCTCAAATTTTTCAGAAAAAAATTTGAAAAAATATGTTTTACAGCATACTAGCGCCGTTTCTTAATTCATACTAATAAAAAAGTGATTTTTTTTTTGTTTTTGGTACCAGGATAAGCTATGCTCGAATACATGTCCCCCTCACATATATACATATATAGACTAGTTCTTAATAAGCGTCTTTTACTGTACAAGAGAGGGTACAAAACTACTAGCGCCAATCATATGTAGGGGAAAATTGAGAAACAGCGAGCGAATTGTACATATTATCGGTTAATATATTTTCAATATCATATTGGTTTAAAATGTGGACCTCTCTCTAGATTTTGATGCTTTTTAATTTTACGAAGGAAAAAACAGTTTTGAGGGATTCTTAGTTTTTTGCCGCTTTGTAGGCGTACGCCGCTGCCTGGGTGCTTGGCACGTTTTTAATGTTTTAATTACAGAAAATGCTCAATTTAAAAGTTTGGAATGGACTATTTAAAATTAATTTTTAAATTTTTGAATAGTTTTACAATCAACACATTAAGAAAACTATGTAGGTGTAAAATTAGTTTAAAGAACAAATTTCAACTTTATTTTTATTAATTCAAAATCATTCTTGTTCACGAAAATACTATTTTAGTGATGATTTTTCAACTATTGTGACGTTTAATTAAAAACCAAAGTTTATTTAGCATATACTGATATTTTAAAGCACTTCAACGTAGTAAATCATACCATCGTGTAGCAATTTTCATGAAGTAAAAGTTTAAACTTAAAAAATAAGGAAGTTTTTTTCAAATTTTTTTTTATTTTTGTACCCTCTCTCGTACACTAAACCTAATATTAAATTTATATAGTTATTGGTCAGCTAATTTAAAAAAAAGTTATTTTACATTTGTCATTTCACCTATCTGGTAAAATTGATGTGAAATTCTCCATAAATCTATTCTTGCCCAAACTTATTGTTTATTGCCCAAACTTATTGCGCGCCGTAGTAGGATTATTTTTAATCAAAAAAAAAATAAATATTTATGGTATGTTGATAAAAAAATAAAAAATATAATAAATAACGGTAATAGTTTCATAACAATGACGATATAAATAATAAATCGCGGATTGTCTTAAGAAATTTGCGAATTTGTTTTTTTTTCGATTTCATAATTTTTTTTTTTTAAGTACGCTATTGATTCAAATATTTTACGTTAGAAAAATTCGAGTGTAAATTAAATCTTTTTTATTTGTTGAAAAAAAATGGAACTTTAAATGTTTAAAATAATAACGAACTAACTTAACAGGGAATAATTGTTTTTTAGCTTAACAATAAAAAAACAAACAAATATTTCAGAATACACCGCTTTGCAGCCGGAAATCGAAAGTCAGAAATGGGTCAAATACAAGCTCCGGCACAGAAAGTAATCGTTCAAATTATGATGATTGGGAGGAGAGGAGATTTGAGGAGGATTTGTGTCCTTAAGAATGATTTTAAAGGTTAACTTACACCAAATTTCCAACGAGAGTACGCGACTTAATTCGCTCTTTAGTAAATGTGAGTCTTAATTTTATCTAATAAAATATTGTGACTATTTAGCTCTTAAAGAATCTTAATGTTTGTTAAATGTCACGCCGGGTAACAATTTAAAGGTTGAATAAATAAAAACTACATTATTCTCATTCAAAAAAAAAATGATAAATAAAAAATAACACACACACACAAACACACACACACACACACGCACACCCCCACAAACACCTAGTGTTGTAAAAAGTTACTTTTACTTTTACTTAAAAAGTAAAATAAGTAACGGATTTTGGATTACTTTTACTTTGACTTTTATCTCAACTTTTAAAATTTCAAATACTTTCACTTTTACTCTTACTCGACTTTTGAAATTTCAAATACTTTCACTTTTACTCTTACTCGGATTTTCCACTGCAAATACTTAAATTAATTCAAGTAAACCTTAAGTAATTTTAATGGGTTGATTTCCTATGGGGTTGTTATAAGGTAAATGGCAAAAGAGAATTTTTTATGCCGCCCAACACGCTAAAACCATTTATTTTGACTAAAAAAATTATTAAAATGATAATTATGCATAAATTTAGCAAAAAAACTTTAAAACGGAATATCTCTCGCAACTCACAAAAACCGGTGATTTTGCTCTTGTTTATATTTACTTTCATTATACTTTTACTCTTACTTTTACTTAAAAAAATAGGTCTTACTGTTACGTTTACTTTACTTAAATAAAATTTTGACCATTATTTACTTTTTACTTTATATTTTAAATTAAAAAATCACAAATTACTTTTACTCTTACTTTACTTAAATTAAAATTTTTTCAATTTAATTTTTACTTTTACTTAAAATAATTCAAAATCAATACTTTTAGATATATAAACAGATATAGATATAAACAGGTATATATGCACACCAGGTATATTTTATGGTATATTTTTATATCATATTTTTGATAGATATAAACAGCCAGGTATATTTTTATATCCAGGTATATTTTTATATCCAGGTATATACAAACATATATATATATATACATATTTTAATATAATGAGTTATTTGTCAAAAAAATTATGATGTTTACATATTTATAAAAATTTAAAAACTTTTAAATTAGTTAACTGTATTTTAAGTGTATAATGAGTTGTGAAAGTATATTAAAAAAATTAACTAAAGTTGACTAAGAAATTATTTAATAAAATATAAATGAATTTAATGTATATAATCAAATATATTTGCCTTCAGTAAATATTTCGTTTTTGGCAAACCACAGTTAACATGCTATATATATAAAGACAAATATGAAAGTAAATATAATAATTTTTGGTATAAAAGTATTGGCGAAAATTGAACGTCTTATTCAACATGTTTGTGTTATAAATTGTTATAAACCCTTTAAAAAAACTACTTGAATCAACATGATGTAGAAACTTCCGTGTAA
>JASAMX010002673.1:0-16243 GCA_030248175.1 Microlaimidae sp. YZB2_3 | reverse complement strand
GTACTGCAATTTTCAACTCGGTTTTGCATGATTTAAAATATAATGAACAGTTCTATAAATTCTTTAAATTTTGTGCGTTTTGATTTTTGTACACGGTATACGATATATATGAAGTTTTGTAGTGGTCGGTTCACAAAAAACCCCAATAATTAGTTTTACGAACGTAATGTTCTTTCTATATGCTGTGAAAAATATCACTGTTTTTTTGTGTAAACCTAAATTTAACCTTTTCACGTGAACGTTTACTTCAATTATTATTTTAATCATTGAATCTCACGTAAATTCAACTAAAAAGATAAGTTAGATTGAGGTCTGGGAAGTGCGTTCGCAACTGCTGACTCTCGTTTTCTTTGGTTGAAAAACAGCACAAGAAAATAATGAACGTACTATTCAGCATACTGCATGTCCAATCAGCTACGCGTATCTTATGGTCATGCAAATTAAACGACACTGTTATGAAATTATTTATTACGTGAGATTCATTTATATTGTCACAAAATGAGGACTACGTCCCTGTGAAGTTTAAGAGAACCGATATTATTAGGATAAAAAAATAGGTCAAGTAACACGGTTGTTATGTGGCTGACACTTCAATTTATAGGTATTTCAAACTGTTGACATGTCGAGAAAAATGAACGATAAAGCCGTCTTTATATTTCGTCAAACTCCGCCAAAACCAGTGCCGTATTTCTGTTTGAGTCCAGCCAATACCGATGAGCTTCGCGTTATAGGAGCTTTACCAGGAATATCAGACAAAGTTAGAGAACTGCTGAACAAACATTGGCCATTAGGAATTGCCAAGGACAATCCTAATTACTACGGGTCTCACGAATTTAAGCTTAAGGGTATTTTTTTAAATTGCTGGCTGCTGCGAGTATATTTTGCACTAAATGGTAAAATAATTTAACCTCCAAAAACTCAATTATTTAGATAAACGATAATCCAAAGAGTAGTTAAAAGCTATAAATTTAACTTGCGATATCGTTTTGCTTTTCAATTGATAATTTATCTACAATAATCGTTATTGTCAATAAAAAAATCCGCATAAAACTTCAATCTGCATTATTTGTCTAAATAAGCAATAATATACATTATTTATTCTTACTATAAATAAAATTTTGATAGGCCCTTTAAATATTTTTTAGTTTAATAAACTTTTTTCAAATTATTTTTTTGAATCTATGCATATGGTGTTTTTTAAAACTTAAACAAAAATAATTTCTCGGGGTTTTGAAGTTTATTTTGTATTAGACTGAGAAGATTTACTGTGAAGAATAAACTTTATTTTGAGTAAAATTAAAAATGTAAAACTGTCCCTTTTTTTAATTCCACGTTGTCTAATTTTTATTCATACATTAAATATTTTATTACAAACTTGACATGTGAACAAATTATCTACCTCCTCAAAATACCTTGATTTTGTTTTTATGAAAAAAACTCGTTAAATGAGCGATTTTCAATTAATATAATTTAGGTATGCCGTTCAGCGGACGACAAGGGTCGGAAGAAATTTATATTCGAAGTTTTTTTATGTTTCTAATGAATGAGCTGAAAGATTTGGGATGGGAAGCGGTTGCGTCCTGTGACGTTTCCGCCAAACACATCCGCACTGAAAACGGACCCGACTACCCCATCGACGTCCATTCCTGGTTTTTCGCCAGGACCGGAAATCCCAAATGATTTGTTTATTTTTTAAATTATCGCGTTCCTTTACTGCAAAAACGAAGAACTACATGCAGGAATAGTTATGTTTTGGAAAAAACCCGTTGGAATAGACGTAGTGCTTTGCAAAATAGATGATTTTCACAAAAATTTTCAGAAATACTGAATATTTTGTAGTAAGAAAAGTTAAAAATTTTTTAAATAACATGAGCAATAATAGCAAAAGCTATATTATATTTCCACTCAATGCTTTCTATTCTATTTCAGGAACATGTTAAAGATTATTTCTACTTAGCGTTATTTTCATTTGTTTTGAATAACTTTGTTAAATCCAAGCATGGAAAATCTAAATTTTAAGAGATTTTGTATCGGTTTTCTTTAATAATAAAAAAATAAAGGTGTTGATTGTATTTTATTATTTGCATTTTATTTGAGACATTCATAAGCAATAGGCGTAAGCATTATCCATTCATGTAATATATAATAAACAATATTCATAAACAATACACTTATTTTAATAAATCTGTATTTGTGTGGGACCTGGACGATTCGCTCCCTACAATTCGCTCCCGGGACAATTCGTTCCCTGGACAATTCGCTCCCTAGAAAATTCGCTTCCCGCGCCCAATTCGCTCTGGGCATATTTTATAAACGCAATTTATATTACACCTACTTTATTAAGGAGAATTCACTCTTTGGACAATTCGCTCCCTGGACAATTCGCTCCGTATAGACATATAGACTCTTTACAACTCAATCGCTCTTTTAGGAAGATAAATTTTAAAATATTGTGGGTGGCTCGATTTACTCTCGTTATTTCTTATAACCGTTATTTTCAAAAAGCATACTTTGTTTTGGACAATTCAATTCAAATTTTTTTAAATCGCTTTTTTACACTTCTTTCGCTAAATAAAATTTCAATGACAATTTTTTGAAAAAAAAAATTGATGTCAGACACTATATTTCCTACAAAACAATTCAGTTCCAGAATATCTCGCAGGCGCAATTTTTAATGAAAATTTCCAATTTCCGTTCCACTCCAAGAACACTAAAAAAAATTGTATATTAAAGTAATAACAAATTTACGCAATGGTCAAGGAATTTTTAAAAAGCTTTACATTAACAATTTGGTGCAAATAAACTTGTTTTCAAGAAACGGTCTCCAATATAACACAGTTCTGATAAACTGACATTATTATGGTATCCGCAAGAAATACCTTAGGGAAAAATTTTCGGAAAAAATGCTTTTTTTTGAAAATTATTCGCCATTTTTAAAATTTTTAAGGTTTTTTTTAGTTTTATTTTAAGGTTTCGCTTAGGCTTAGGGAAAACAAAGTTTTTTTTTGTTACGAATTAGTGTTTTTGAAGATATGTTTTTCAAAGATATTATGCAGAATGTATTTCTTCCTAGCGCAATTATTAATAAAACTTTGAACAAACAAAAGATAATTTTTTGTTTTAGATTAATGTAATAAAAGAATATAAAAAATTGGACCCATTTACATAACATATTAAGTAAAATTATTAGATGGTTAATATAACCTAAAAAGGACAGACATACACATAGCTTAAATTTTTGATTCTCAAAATCTGATCCTGTGAAATAAATTTGAATTAAAAAAGGAGACCATAAACAAAATCCTGTTTCGTCCCTTGTTTGGACAGGCTGGACAAATATGAGGAGAAGTTGGGACTTTTTCAGCAAACGCTTCCCGTCATATTTTTACAACATGCATATTTTAAAAACTTTTATTGTTTTGAAAAATTATATGATGTGTTGTTTGCTTATTCTTGTGTGCTTTTGTGAATCTTTAATAGTTACTATTTTCGAAAAATAATGTTTTTTTACCATTTCTAGAGGCAATACCATTATTCGTTTAGCCATTACTCAGAGACACCATACTTTTTATAATATAACACTAACTTTTGTTTTTAAAAGGTAGTCAAGAGCACTTTATTTTAAAAGGCAATTAAAGAAAAAATTCAAAATATAGAAAAACTTTGATTCCTCACATGACCCCACTTGGAAATTGATTTAATCCAACATTGATAATTGTTGTAAAGCTATAATCATTGATAACATCGAAATGGTCGAAGCCCAGTCCAAAAGAAAGTTTCTAATTTTTGGTTTGATTTTAAGTATTTAATCAAGATTACTTTGGCATTAGTAGTACTTTGCATTCTCATATGACCCCTCCTGGAAATCGATTTATTCCCCAACTTTAAATAAAGGTGTTAGGCCATATTTTAAGTTGAAGTCCATCAAAGTAGTGGAATTCCAGTCCAACACAAAGTAAAACTCTTATAGTAAAAAAATTTTTACAACTAGGATAGAACAGACTTAAATTTCCACATGACCCTACCTGGTTTCTGATTTAACCCAGAATTTAAGAAGTAAAAGCTATAAAGTTTCTACTTCCAAAATTTGGTCCATCAAAATAGTGAAAACCCAGTCCAAGTCAAAGTTGATCTATAAGAGCTACACATTGAAATCTTACATGACCTCACCTAGAAATTGACTTAATCCAAAACTATACATCTGGTAATATACCCATGTTTCTAGTTTTAGTCCATCAAAATGGCGAAAGGCCAGTCAATAACAGAGTGTTGCTTATTTTTTGTTGTTGTTATAGTAGTTTGAGAATAGAAACTAGTACGAGATATTACCAAAAATAAATGACATAATATTATGTTCTATATTTTTGATATTACTTTGCATTTTCATTTGAGCCCACCTGGAAATTAATTTATTCTCCCTTAAATAAAGCTGTTAAACTATATTTTAAGTTGAAGTCCATCAAAGTGGTGGAAGCCCAGTCAAACACAAAGTAACATATTTATAGTAAAAAAATTTTGAACAAAAGTAGAACAGCTTTAAATTCCCACATGACCCTACCTGGTTTTCGATTTAACCTAGAATTTTAAAAAATAAAAGCTACATTGATTTTACTTATAAAATTTGGTCCATCAGAATGGTGGAAGCCCAGTTGAATTTAAGGTTGATTTATAAAGGCAACACTTTGAAATCCCACTTGACCTCACCTAGAAACTAACTTAATCCAAAACTATATATATATGGTTATTTATCCATATTTATAGTTTTAGTCCATCAAAATGGCGAAAGCCCAGTCAATAACAAAGTGTTGCTATATCCAGGGTGCGTCGTCTTCCTCAGAACAACAATTTAATGGCTGCTATCGAGACGTCAAAACGTAATCTTTAGGATGAGTGCCCTTGTTAGGTTTCTCTTAAATATTCAAAAATTGGAACTGTTGCGTTTTTAATCTTGAGTTTTTTCGTTTGCATGAAGAAAAATGCCTAATTTCTTACATACACATAATGTATATACAAATTTTTTTTTGTGGATATTAAAAAATTTTAAATTTTGAATTTTAGTTTAAAAAGCACGCATGTCGCATAAAGCAAAAAATGGTTTTATCTACTCTGATAAGAGTAGAAACAAAAAGAAGCATGTCGCCACAAGTGCGACAAATCTATAAGTTGCTGGTATGATGTTATTTGGCCAATTGTAATAGAAAATGCAAGACGCACATTTGGTGCGAAAAACAAGTGTTTGTAAACTAAAACTACAATCATTTTATAATAAAAATTGCTTTGGTTTTGGAACTTCTACTTTTGTTGAAGCAATTTGTTGTTAAAGCTTATATTTTGTAATTTTGTTTCAGTGAGTTTTGTTAATTTTTTCTGTTGTATGTTTGATGCACACTTTTGTTATTATTTCACTTATGAGTATTCAAAGTAACGGTTCTTATCTTTCCAGGGTTATTGTGTCATAAGTTTATCAGCGTTGTTCTTCTTGATACAGGATATTTCAAGAAGTTCCTTATATGCATTACTTGTAAAACCGATTTTATTTTTTGTTATATTAGATATGGGCTAGTTTCTTAACACTTCTACAAATTTTAGGATTGGTTTTATGTGTTTCCATGTATTAATTGTTTTCTTTGCCATTTTTTCTATGATCTTCTTGGTTAAAGAGTTTCACAAGTGTCTTGTTTAAATTTTGATGGATCTTCCATTCTTTTTTCTAGTTGTGTGCCAGCTGAGCAGTTGTTCTTCTTTCCTGTTGTAATTTATTGAAACTTCTTTTTGATTTGAAGACCTTGTTTGATTCTAACTCTGTTGGATTTGGTTGTAATAATTGATGGTATTACAGTCATTGAGTATTGAAAAAAATCTGATTTATTAGGAATTTGTTAAGATCGATTCATAGCTTTTGTAGTTTGTTTCTCCTACGTTGGTGTGCCAGTTGTTTATTGATACCTTTACTTCTCGATTTATTGAAAAAACAATTCATGCATACTTACTTTACTTGTCCTTGTATTGCGGATAGGGGCTAGTTCCTTAGGATTTCCAAAAGTTTCAAGATTGGTTTTATGTGTTTTCATGCAATAATTGTTTTCTTTACCATCTTTTCTGTCATCTGCTGGGTTCAAGAGTTCCATAAGCGCTTTGTTTAAATGCTGGTGAATCTTATATTCTTTTTATTAGTTGTGTGTCAACTGAGCCAACAGTCGTTCTTCTTTCTTGTTGTAGTTTATTAAAATTTTGTTTGATTTGAAAACTTTGTTTTATTTTAACACTGTTGTTTTTGGGTTGTAATAGTCAATGGCATTACAATCATTTAATTATGAAAGACTGATTTATTAGGAATGTCTTAAGATTGCTTCATATCTTTTGAGGTTTGTTTTTGTCTGTTATTGTGCCAATTGTTTCCTCCTACTTGTTTCCTTTTTGATTTGTTGGAAAAGAAATTCCTGTGTACTTTATTTGTAATAGAAAACAAAAGGAAAAGAGAAAACAAAAAACCGCAGAGTTTTGTAGGAAGAGGGAAAAGATATTAATAGCTAAACAAAAATACGAATTTACTAAACACGCATAAATAAAAAAACTTTTACCGTAATTTCTGATGTAATCTGTAAAAACGCTAAAATAAATCACAAATTATAAGTTACATTACAACAATGTTTTGAATTTTACAAGCTTGAAGATAAATTTTGTAATATCAAAAAATATGTTTCGCTCCTAATTCTAGACACATTTTTTGATGCCTTTTAAGCTTCATGATAGTCGGAGCTTTTCAATAGAATCCATCACTTCACTTAAAAGGTTACATAAAGTTAAAGTACAATTAGCAGAATATTTTGAATGATAATTAGTTAATATATAAATGTAAAATTGAATAGCTATAAATATTATAAAAAAACTCAAAATAAAATAATTATTTCTACCATAGATAAACTATTTTCCGGAGTTCTTTTTCTTTTCTCGCCGCGTGTTTCGTCTCCGGAATTGTCATCAGCTGTGTGTTGCGCGATGTTATCTGGCTGGCTGTGCGGAGCTCCGCCGGAAACAGGAACCTCGGGGCTGGTAGGAGGCGCCGACCGTGAACGTCCATCCACACCGATCGTCATGTTTTTCAAACCGGTTTATTTTCAGCACTGGTAGAAGGGTGTTAACTGTCTGTTTTCCTGGGCTAGAATTCACAAAGAGGGATAATCCTCGTGCTAGCTCGGTGTTAGTTAATCAGGACAAATTACAGTAGGTTTTAGTATACCTGGGGCTAAGTCTGTTGAAATTTCATGAAACGATAAAAAAGATATAAAAAGCTAAATTTAGAGGAATTATTTGTATAAAAAACTGATAAACTTTTAAATCTCTATTAAGTAATTGCAAATTTGTGTAAAAAGTGGCAGAACAAAATATTGTAAATATATGTTAAACAAGGAATTTTTCGAACAAAAAAAAATAAAATTAGCCGCGAAACCTACTGTAACTTGTCCGGATTAACTAACACTGTGCTAGCACCAACAAAATACCGTAGTTTACACGGTGTATACACCGAATACACTAACACGATGTTTACACCGTGTTTACCCCGCTTTGTGAATTCCGGCCCTGTTGTTTAGTCATCTACGGCATCCGTTTACGCTGGTGAACGTTAAATCAAAAATACACATCTATGAAATGTAGAAATAAAAATTAACTTATTTCCTTTTAATTTTTAAAGTGTTTCAAAAATTTCTTTTATTACTTTATTTATATGTTTAGTGTTAAACAAACCAAATTTTAAAATTAGAGATCTGTACATTTTACAAAATTTTGATAAAGTATTACAAATTACATTTTTGTTATAACAGAGTTTAATATGTTGTACACAAATTTCAATTACCTTTTCTATAAAACTTTCATAAGTGTTGCAAATTCTAAAAATTCTTATAAATTGGGGGTATAAGACATATATTCCCAAACTATTTGAAATGTTGCTTTCTTTATGAACATATTTAATAACTTGAAAATTAAACTCATCAGTTTTTTTGAACACATTGACTAGCAAGTTGTTTATATTATTATTATTACATTTTAATTCTAAATTTAGAAAATAAGTATGTATTTCTGAGACAGTTGTTTGATTTAATGGTAAGGATTTAGGATAAATGTCTTTACACACCTCAAAAAAATTGTTACCATTAACATTGCGAACATCATCTACATATCTAGCTGTTATTTTGTAAGATTTTCTTTTATCTGGATTGTTTTTTAAATATTTTAATTCCTTGAAAGCACTAAATCTGCTATTTGTGGTGATGCGTTACCTCCCATAAAAATTCTTGAAACTTGTTTCAAAATAGTATTGCCAAATTTTACATAGCTGTTATCAATTGTAAAATTAATAAGTTGTTTGATTTCTGTTTTATCTAGGCATAAAGTTTTAGATAGAAGTTCATCAGTATAGAAAAGTTCTTTATATCCTATGGCTAGAAATTTTTTGTTGGCATTATTAAATAATAAATCGAGTAGACTATATAACTCTGTGCTAATGCTTTTATTTTCTAAATTAGTATATAGCGTGCTAAAATCCCAACTACATAAGCTTTTTATTTTGTCAACTTCATTGAACATATCTAAAACTTCCAGACTATTTTTAACAGACCAATATACCGTTCCTAGTTTGTCCTTTAATGCTTGACAGTAGTTACAAAAATGATTTTCTAAAAATTTTAGTATTCTACCTAATACAAAACATTAATCGTAAAACATTACAAGCAAAAACTATGAATTTAATAAAAAAAGAGAAAACAAAGTTACAAGCAAGAAAAAAAAGTAAGAAGAAACAGTACTAAACTAAAGCAACATATGAAAGGTTTCATGTTATAGGAAGGAAGTACAGAAAGACACTATTTTGGAAATGAAAAAAGCGATGTTTTTAATATTGTTTTGCGATCCAAACGCAACACAGTGTATTGTGAATAGCATCAGAGGTATTTTTATTTTGCTACAAAACGGCTCAGTAGGCCAGAGCTTTTTTTAAAAGCTCTAGCACTAATACTGAGCACAACACTATACATTAACAAAAGTCAATTGCTTTTTTAAATTTTTTAAATGATTTAACAGAAACTTGGAAAGAGTTTAAATTATTCCAACTACAAATGGCACGATCTGGAAAAAAGAATTTTTTAATGCGTCAATCCTACTATCATCAACTTGAAGTTTAAATGGGTGACCTTTGGTTTGATTATTATTGAATGAGAAAAAATCTTTGGATTGCAGACTTGTTTTGTTATTAATTATTTTATAGATTTCACATAAGTCCATTTTTGCTCTTCGTTCGGAAAGTTTATCAAGTTTTAGAAAAGCTAATCTGTTTTCAGCTGGAGCAATTAAGACCAAACAGTAATTTCCTAACAAAAGAAATATTAAAATTTATACAAGAAGTTATATAAAAAAGCGAAATGTTTTTGAAGTAGTTCGCTTTTTTTAAAAAGAAAATTTGGTTTCTGAATGTTAATACCAGAATTACAGCAAACAAATCACAACAAAATGTAAAACCGCCAAAAAAAAATTTTTTTTTTAAATTGCAGCATTCATTAATATTTTTCAGAATTGAAAATAAAAAATTAAACTAGAAATTAAAATTTAAACCAAATTTTAAACATAAATTTTTTGCATTAAAGCAAATTGCCCCCAAAAAAATATAAGCTTTATAAAAATTACGCTAATAAAAAAAGCTTGTGAACTATGAATGAAGAGCAAAGAAATACAAACGTGAGAAAATGAGTTGTGCAAGGAGCGAACTTTCCATGGGGAGTGAATTGTCCAGGTAGCGGATTGTCCAGGGAGCAAATTGTCCAGGGAGCGAATATCCACAATGAAGTGGTTTGTAAAAATTGCGTTTATAAAGAATCCCTGGAGTGAATTGGGCAGACAGAAAACTGTCCAGGGAGCGAATTGTCCAGGGAGCGAATTGTCCCAGGAGCAAATTGTCCCAGGAGCGAATTGTAGGGAGCGAATTTTCCCCAATTCATGTGTGTGTGTGTGTGTGTGTTAACATAATAAAATGCTAAATAAATAATGAAAATAAAAACTGATTATGGCCAAAAATGGTCCATTCTTTGCAAAACGTATAACTTTTCAGTAGGTTTGTATTTATTTTGTTTCAAACGCTGATAAGGTCCCTATAAAAATTATATGAATGAAAGCTATAAACAGGCGCATAAAAAATAATATGAGTTGATATTACTTTTAATTTTTCAATAGAATTCTGGGGGATTTCCAAATGACCCAAAGGTTCTGTCAACACGACGGTTCCACGACACGATAGTCCCAAAGAGTACGAAACGACGGTCCGGTAGTGACGACTGTCCTATGACACCGGGGTTCAAAGTAGATAATGCATTTTCGAAAGCTAAAAATAATGTTAAATTTTCAATAAAAAACTTTCGCTGAAAATTTGACTTAACTAAATTTCATCGATAGCAGTGCAAATGAATTGTAACCGTCTTGTCGTAGTACTCCCTTATTTATGGAACCGTCGCGTCATAGCTTTCGCCTTCTGGGACCATTATGTTGCGAGACCGTCCTGTAGCGAGACCGTCGTGATTGTTTTCTCTACTTTTGGGATATAATAAAAAGATTAAATGCCAATTAAGTAGAGAATACAAATTGGCAAAATTAGGTAATAAAAACTCAAATAAAAATATTTCCAAGTCATAGGTATTTTTCTGTCTTGAAGTGTTCCCTCAATTTGAGTTTGGCGTCGTGTAGTTTTCCCATGAAGCTCCTCAGTTTTGAATCACTACATGGCGCAGTTGGAACACTTTGATCCGTAACCTCCTAGCTCGTACCGTCAAGATATTAGCAATCCTCTATACATCAGTTATAAACGTTCCTGCTGAGCATGGAGAATCACAACAGTAAATTCAATGTAGACAAAGGTTTCAAGAAGATTTAAAAATAATTTGTATATGACGTTGGTTAAAGAAAAAAAACATGATCATAATGCAACGGAAACAACGTAAACATAATACAATTTTTCTAAAAAAGCAGCTGGTTGTGCATATGTTGTCTATCCTCGTTTTTTCCGGCCGTATACAAATTATTTTAAAATCTTCTCAAGACCTTTGTGTACATTGAATTAACTGTCATGATTCTCCATAAATTAAAAAGTAAGTAACCTGGTAAATATAATAATATTGTCACAACTCCCGTTGCGTTAATGTTTCAGAAATATGACGCTTTATAAATATGAGTAGTAATGTAACACTGTCAAGCAATGGTGTAACATAGCACGTCAGTCAATGAGGTACTGAGGCTGGAACAGGTTCAAGTCCTGTATCGCTCATTTTTCAGCCAAAAAGCTAAAAACAGCTAATTGTTTCGCAATCTTTCTTTCAAAAACTCGATTTATTTGGTCTCATATTTCTGGACGTTACATTTGGTGAGCGATACACGTCCATTCGTACACCACATATGTGCCCTTGCCACAATTAGTTATCTTTTTAAGAAAAAGTAACAGAATTAAAACGTTATTCTAGCAAAAGCCGAAACGAAAATTCGAAAAAACCTTATATTAAATGGAATAGTATAAAGCTACATAAGTCTAAAAACTAAATGCCAGAAAAAACTGAAACAAGTCTCTTTAAAACCTGTAAACTACTAACAGATTTTGTGAAATTTTCAGAAAAACAAAACCCGATAAAAACAATACGTGTAAAACTGAAAATTGAAAAATTCAGATTTAATATAAGGCGACTTTTAATTTAACAAATACTTTGACAGCTTATTTGTTTTATGTAATAAATAGAAACATTAAAGAAAAAGTCGCCTTATATTAAATCTGAATTTTTCAATTTTTTTCGGACTTAGAACTTGATATTTGGTTTTAAAAAGTCGTTAATATGGCGGTATGTTTTGTTTTATACGAAAATAATGATAAATTACAAAATTTAATGCACAATGCGATAATTGATTTCGACAAAAAATTTTCATCGTGACTGTGACGCTTGCGTTATACTTTTTTGTATCGTTTTGACGACGTGTGACTTAACTAATACCGTGGTATTTACAGCTGGTTAACTCATGTTAAAGCTTAATTCACTTTGTGGGAAATTTATGTGAATTAAGTTTTATTAATGGTTAAAAAACGCAAAATAAAGCTTTTACACGTATTGTTTTTATCGGGTTTAAATTTAATGAAAATTTCACAAAATCTGTTATTAATTTGCAGGTTTTAAAGAGACTTGTTTCAGTCTTTTCTGGCATTAAGTTTTAGACTTATGTAGCTTTATACTATTCCATTTAATATAAGGCTTTTTTTCGAAACTTTGTTTCGGCTTTTGTTAGAATCTTATTACTTTGTTTTTGGTTTTTATATTCGCACTAGTTGGCTATGTTTTAAATTATAAGATTGCTATATTTTAATTTCGCTGCGCGTCTTACTCGTCGGTTTATTTCTTGAAAGGTAGATAAAATACCTTCCAGAATAATATCTTTCGCGACGCACGGCGAAAAATTATTATTTCCGAAGATATTTTACTGGTATGTATTTTTGCAAAAGTTATTATTGCATATGAGATTCTTTCCGAAGATGTTATGCACTAATCGACATCATATATTTGGATTTTGCCAAGGCCTTTGACACCGTGTCACATCATAAATCATTATATAAGCTAGAAAAATATGGTGTTTCCGGTAAATTTTTAAAATGAATAAAAGAATTTTTATTTGGGCGGGATAATAAAGTTGTAATTAATGACTCAGTATCCAAATCATTTCCTCTGAAAAGTTCAGTTCCTCAGGGTTCTGTTTTGGGCCCATTTTTTTTTCCTAATATATATAAATGATATTGTTGATTGTGTTAAGTACTCACAAATTAGGCTCTTTGCAGATGATATAAAGTTGTTTGCAAAATCTTCATCTATAGACTACCACATTCAAGCCTTAAGACTTCAAGAAGATTTCGATAGAGTATACTATACAGCTGGTCAAAAGACTGGCAATTGCAATTTTCAAATCATAAATGTGAAGTTTTTTATATTTAAAATCATAGCAAAGAGTTATTTTGTAAATATAAGCTTAGCAATAATGTACTTGCAACTACAGAATTGGTGCGTGACCTAGGTGTTTATATAACTTATGATATGAAATTTTCTAAACACTGTGAAATCACAGCAAAAAAAGCAACTGGATGCATTCAAGAAAAGTTTTAAAACTGAGTTAAATAAGCGCTCCTTTTGAGCCTTTAAAGTCATTTCAGATAGCTATGTTTGTTAGTATTTTGTTGGAATTGTAGTTTATGTTGGCGGCGATCAAGTCGCAGATTTGATGTTGAGATGAAAAAAAAAGAAAAGAAAAAAAAAGAAAAAGAAAAAAAGAAAAAAATGAAATGAAGAAACAGTAGTATTAAACTATGTATATACTATGCATAGTAAAATATAAGTACTGTTATCTGATCATTAATAATATATAATAATAGAATGTATTTTTTCCTAGCGCCTTCCTTATTTGACGCCATCTGCCAAGGATCTAAGGAGTCCAGGATCTAAGTTCCCCCAATCTTTACAGCAAACTATTTGAATTACTCCATGTATTTAGAGTAGTTCATTTACATGGAACATTCCGCTTATGGACTGCAATAATAAATAAAAAATACATTTTCGCACTTCACGTCCTTTTATTCTAAAAACACAAAACAAATGGCTTTATTTAAATCGAAATTGTATACAGTTACGAATGTTTTTAATTAAGTAGTAAACTATAGTTTTCATAAACTATTTCAGTATGTAATTGCAGAAAATAGAAGTACTATTGACTTGTTCTACTGATTATGTTCTGACTAACAAAAAGCCACTACAATTAAAATCATGGGAAATCGAAACATCAAGGCACATTGCTTGACATACGAAGAAGCCAATAAGAAACGTAATTTTTTGCATTTTTATGATTTATTTTTAAAACTATTTTATTTATTTTATGATAATCGTTTTTTGCATTACGTCTTTCAATATCTCGTCTGCGGAAAACTCATCTCTTGTGTGCAATTTTGTGAACGCACATTTCAAAGACGAATTTTTACCCAAAAAATAAAACAGGTGTCGCTCAAATAAAAAGATTATCATAATAATGTTTTTTTTTATTTTTAAATTTCGCTTGGGTTGAGAAAAAATAAACTTGTTAGTCTTCAATAAAAGAACACACCATAAAACAGAAAATACAAATACAAAAATAAAGTTTTGTTTAATTTGTGGTCTTGCTTAGACCTATAGAATAGTGAAGTTTTTGAATCATACATTGGCAAGTTGGTCCGGAATGGGGGACCGCGGGGAAGTTGGCATGCTTTCGCGCATGTCTTCCCGCCGGCTTTCCCGCTGACTTTCGCTTTTATGCGGTTTTTAGGCAAAATTGACAATAAGTATTCATGAAAATCGCTAAAAACTAATGAAATATGAATTTTCTAATTAGTTTTGATATTAAAATAAATTTTATTAGAATTAAAATGCGTTTTTTTTAAAAAACCTTTAGCATGCGTTCACGCCGGCTCTCGCAATTGAAAACACTTTAGCATGCGTTCCCGCATGTCTTCCGCCGGTCTTCCCACTCCATTTGTTCCACTCGTTTTTCCAATAACCTTAATTACGACACGTTCCCTTCAACAAATAAGGCAGCTAAAACAGGAAAGCCAGCAATTCCGGGAGCCAACTGAAAACCAGCATGCGTTCCAGCATGTCTTCGGCCGGTCTTCCGCATAATTACTAACATTACTATAACATTATTATTACTCATATAATACTAATAACTTTTAAATAAAAGTAATGTAGTCAATGAAGTGAATAAATAAAAAGCCATAAAACTACACGGCAGTTACTGCAAATTTGAAACAATGTCTAAAATTCTTAAAAGTGTTTCAAAAATATCCGCTGTGGGCGTTCGGAACGCAGTATTAGATTTTGATTTTCAATTGCTGGCTTTCTTATTTTGTCATAAAAGAGAACGCTTTGAAAACGTAGAACTTAAGGTTAGAGGAAAAACGAGCGAATGAAATGGGGTCGGAAGACCGGCGGAAGACATGCGGGAACGCATGCTGGCTTTCAGCTGGCTCCCGGAATCGCTGGCTTTCCTGTTTTAGCTGCCTTGTTTGTTAAAGGGAACGCGTCGTAATTAAGGTTATTGGAAAAACTAGTGGAACAAATGGAGTGGGAAGACCGGCGGAAGACATGCGGGAACGCATGCTAAAGTGTTTTCAATTGCGAGAGCCGGCGTGAACGCATGCTAAAGGTTTTTTTAAAAAAAACGCATTTTAATTATAATAAAATTTATTTTAATATCAAAACTAATTAGAAAATTCATATTCATTAGTTTTTAGCTATTTTCATGAATACTTATTGTCATTTTTGCCTAAAAACCGTATAAAAGCGAAAGCCAGCGGGAAGACATGCGCGAAAGCATGCCAACTTCCCCGCGGTAATGGGGGTAGGGTTAAAATTCGAGAAACGCAGAATAAATACCCATATTGTTTTTTTTTGAGCGCATTTTACCCATATCGTTTTTCGATTTTGAAGGTAAAATAGGTAAAAAAAAATGCTAATTTTAGGTCATTTTTAATTGCATTTTTGAGCTTTTTATTGCTTAAAAAATTCATATGACCTCAAAACTTGAGTTTGGAGGCAATTAGAAGCCATTTTAAGAAACATTTTTTTCTTCATTTTTCCAAAATTGGGGGGTTAAACTTTTCTCCCCCCCCCACTTCTAAGTAGTGGTTGGGGGGGGGGGGTTAAACCTCCCTTCTTAGAATTTGGGAGGGAAGGGGGTTAACCCTCCAACCCCCCCGGTGCCTATGTATGTTTTGAATCCACATTTGGTGCAGTGGCAGACATGACGTCTTGCATACTGAAGGTCCCTGGATCGAGTCCCGGCTGAGACACACTGCATTGAGATAATATTTTTTATACTACATATTGATATATGCAGTATTTGGTTGTGCAATTAGTGCTGAGTAACAACAGCCTTGCGTTTCCTGCTTTCAGTTTTATGCAAAATCAATAAATTTTTTTTCTTCAATCAATCAACTATTTGTTTTTAAAAACAGCAAAAATGTCTTCTAGACTGTAACCAAGCCAAAAACTAGAGCACTCGTGTTTTTTTAAATACGTTCACAACATCGCCTTCTAAAAAGTGGAGTGTGTAGACAAAAGCTAAAGCCTTTCGAAGACAAAAATGTGTATGACGTGATGTTAAAAGACGTCATGTAAAAGACGAAAGCACGAACTGTGTGTGTCCTTTG
>JASAMX010002672.1:0-14136 GCA_030248175.1 Microlaimidae sp. YZB2_3 | reverse complement strand
GTTTCCTTAAAACATTTTACCGCTCGCCTGTTTCCATACGTTCACTTTTGTTTTACCAAAATGAGTCACCTCCGTCCGAGAAATTGGCCAGTAATAACGTAGTATATTTTTTAAAATGTGATGTCTGTGACTGTTTTTATGTAGGTCGTACCCAACGAAACTTTTTGACTCGTTTTACTGAGCATAAGCGTGCTGTAAGTAGTTCAGCCAGTGATTCTTCTTATTCTGGCGTTTCATTACATTCTAGGATTACTAAGCATAGTTTTAGCTTTTTTAAGTTTCTTGCTTTTCCAGGCTGAAGTTAAGGGTGTAACCGCTCTCCGCCAGGAAGAAATAAACAATAAACTTGCGAGCGAGTAAAATTTTAAAAAAGTTCTCAGCGGTAATGTAACCAATTATTATTTAGTTGCGTCATGTGTTTCTCTGCACGTGATATTTTCTCAAAAAACGAATGGTTACTTTGCCACTCATCTATTTTCACCCTTATAGAATTTATTTTTTAGTAATTTAATTCTGCTTTAATCAAACTGTTAGTGGCCGGACATGCGGCTTTTGGCCGGACATGCGGCCTTTGGCCGGACATGCGGCCTTTGGCCGGACATGCGGCTTCTGGCCGGTCATGCGGCTTTTGGCCGGACATGCCGCCTTTGGCCGGACATGCGGCTCGAATTGGATTTTATGATGCACGCTGCTACAGACCGCTCTGACATACCTTTATTAGATTATCCACCTTTGACCATAGTTTAAACTTCAGAAAGTGGGTTGAGAGGTTTTTAGTTTTTTGCCTTCTAAAACAAAAATAAGGTTGGAAAAAAGTGACCCCAAAACGCGTTATATTTGGAAAAAAATATTTTTGACCGCTAAAAATATGCTAAATGGCTGTGCTAAATATTTTTGGTTTAAACTTTAGACTTTAAAAATTCGGAAGAAACTGACGTGTTTTCAAACTAGCTAGCTTGGTTAACTTAGTACAGCGCTAATGACAATTAAGTTATATCAAGGCTTAATCTTATTTTATTTGTTTTAAAGTTTTAGAGAGCCTTGTGCCAGCATTACTAAAAAAAGCGAACATATTAATTGTGAAAAATATACTTATGAAAAGTCAATAAAATCTATTAATAAACCGATTATTCGCTTGTATAAGTCTTTCTTTCCTTTTTTCATAGAGGTATTTGCCCAAATTAATGGGCCTTTCTGATATAATGCAAAGTAAGCTTGATAGAGCTTTTCGTTTACTAAAGCACGGTCATTTACGCTTAGTACGAAATATACGTGACTGTTACTCTTTTTATATATAAAAGATATAAAGAGTCGCGATCGCTTTGACTTTATATTGATTGTCAACCATATTTTTGTTGCACTCAAAGGCTTCTGACTGGATTAAGTAAGCTGCATTTTACTCCGAATTGGAATTAAATTTTATCAAGTGTAACGTTTTATTTTTATATTATTATATTGATAATACTTTTTTTAAAATAATATCTAGATTAAAAGGAAAAAATTTCATAATCAAAATGATTGCAACAAATAAAAGATGTCGAGAAAAATTTTTATAATGTATTTGTACTTTGTGCATAATTTTCCCATTGGAAACAAACCTGATATTGTAAATACAATGTTTTAAAATTAACTTTTCTAAGATGTCGTCAGCTGTAGACATAGTTTGGTATTAATGCACGTCTCAGAGATTAATCCGCAGGACCAGTACCGGGTCATTAAAGCCAAAAGTAGTAATTAGACGGAAAATTTTGGAAATTTGGAGCCATAAAATTTAAAAACATGGTTTGACATTGTTTAAGCTTGGGCTAATGTTAAATTTTTGCAATTTCAAAATTTCGGGTTCATATTCATTGTTTTCTGGTCAAAGCTCTCCCTCCATGTTTCCTCGACTACAAATTCATAATTCGTAATACTAAAAAAACGTTCATGAACAAAAGTTTTTTTTTTGAATGATTTTATATTAAATTTAATTACATGAAAAATGTTTTTGTGCGTTTGGAAAAAACAGTGTATAAATTGCGTTATATAATATGTTCCATTTTTCATGATACTTGAACAAAATTATAAAATAACGCCGTGTTACTTTTTTATTGAATTTATTTTTTAATATATACATATTATGCAAATTATTTTAAATTTTTCATGCAAATTAGAAAATTTTGGTCATAGTTGAATAAAAATTACGTCTGTTAAATAAGTTGTTACGCAGATATCGAACATTAATAACAATTAGAGTCGCAGCGTTTAACGCATTCTTTACACCATAGAAATTTAAATGCTTAAAACATAGGGTTTAACTCTGATTTTTTAAAACCCAGTTCATTTATAAAAAAAACCATAGAGCCAACGTCAGGGGTTAAGCCCACACAGGCAGCAACTGACGTGATTACGTCAACCTTTAGTGGAATAAGTGGCCACAAAATGATAAACTCCTACTTAGTATTATAAACAGACAAGAATGCCTTCTTGTTTAAATCTTCCTATTAATTTTCGCAAAAAATTGTTGTTTTTTTTGTTTTTTTCTTTCTCTATGTTTTTTTTTTCGATTAATAACATAGCCCATAAAAGGATTTATCCAAAGCTTAAGTTTTTGCGTTTTTTATTTGTCACGAAACGTTAGTTGTCTAACACTTATTATTCTTTTTATATAAAATTTGGCAAATTGTTTAAGATTGTGTTACAAATGATAAACTTTTTAAAGTAATTATGTTACGAGTGATAAGTTGATAGAGTGAAAAAAATAAAAATAAATGATATTTTCTTAAAGAAAGAGTGGTTACTTAAACATCTTGCTATTTTCACGCTGATCAAATTAATCTTTAACACTGTATTTTTCAACTAAAATTGAAAAATTTACGATATGCAATAGCGTGAATCAACTGCTTTCATGTTGATAACTGTTGAACAAAAAATTAAGTCTGACATCCAAAATATCCTTGCTTTTTAAGTCAGTAATCACAAACTAACAAACATATCTGTTTAAAAATAACCAAAATTTTAGAATTAAAAATTAATTTTCATAATTTTAAAAAATATTCTCTGATAGCATGATGTTTTTTTTCCCAACATATTTATTAATTTTTTGCGAACCAAGAAAAGTTAGAGTTAATCAACGAACAAGAAATACTTTTGTGTAGGATTTCAAATTTCCTACAAGTATACTTGTGCGCCTCTACCGCAATATATTATTTTTTTTACATAATTTTTTTAGTAAACATTGTTT
The DNA here is from genome assembly GCA_030248175.1 of Microlaimidae sp. YZB2_3. Lineage (NCBI taxonomy): Eukaryota > Metazoa > Nematoda > Chromadorea > Desmodorida > Microlaimidae > Microlaimidae sp. YZB2_3. The sequence goes on along the minus strand of JASAMX010002672.1, from coordinate 10,913 downwards.
ATTCATACAAATAATAAAATATAATTGTAAAACAATAACAATAATATAAAAATCGTTGTTTGGTTTTACACTTTGTTTTGTTTTTCTTTACGACAGTTTTTCAATTTCCATATGTTTCACAAAATGGATAAACATAATTTTTACAAAGGAAAAGTTTACACTGTGTACTGTCTTCTGATTTTCGTTGGTCCAGCCTTTTCACACAATATGCTCAAATTATTATACTAAAGTTAAAATCCTTCAGGCTAAAATTAAGGGCGTAACTGCTCGCCATCAGAAAGAAACAAATAATAAACACGCGAAAATAAAAATAATAAAATAAAATTTTCAGAGACGATGTAACCAATTATTATTAAGTTGTGTCAGGTGTTTCTTTCCACGCGATATTTTCTTGACGAACGAGTGGTAACTTTACCACCTAGTTATTTTCACCCTGATAAAATTCATCTTTAGGCTCTTCGTACTATAAAGGAGTATATCATGGATAGCTTCTAATAAATAAAACAACAAAAAACAAATTCACTTACAAATACACTTTTTTTGAAAAGGCCTTTTCTTCTTTCTGAGACGAATCCGTCTTTGAGTTGGACCTTTTTTTTGAATTCACATTTTTTGACAGAACTTTTTGGACACTAAAACTTTTTTTGAACGAACGCGCGTACTTTCAATAGATTATTGACCTTTTTTAATGTGTAATCTATTTAGACTTGGATTCAATAAACGTGCTCAGACATTTGTTATACCAAGCAAAAAACAAAAGATGAAAAGAAAAATGACAGAAGAGCTATTTCATTGACGTATTTAGCTTTTGTTATTGTTTATTTAAATCATTCTTCTGTCGATGTCCTTCTATCAATTGATATATTTATTGTTTGCGACAACACCGAAGAATTTTAGTGTAAATTAGCGTAACGGTTCGTTTATTTATTGGCCATTTACTATAATTTTGTTAACAAGAAACTATAAATTTTAGTATCAAAAAAACAAGCATTTTTTGCTTAATCAAACGCATTAAGTCGTCATATTCTGGTAACCTAAATAGAAATTCTTTGTATCTTATCAAGGATTATTTACTCCATTATAAAATAATATCTAAAAGGATGCGCAAAATTTGGAAAATAACATATTTTGACGATTAGCATTACACAACTAACTAAAAAATATCCTTTTTTTAAATATTTAAAATATTTAATGTTTAAAATAGCTGTTTGTAACAAAAAAAAACTGCTATGTAGTTAGTTTTGTTGAAAAAAAGGAATTTTTAAATCTATCCTCTTAATATAAAATTACAAAAATAATGTTAAAAAAATGATTTAATGAAATAAAATATTAAAACAAGATATTTAATCTTCCATACTTAACAGTTTTTTTTTGCTTGATTATGCGAAAAATTCGATGAAATATTTTAAATATTTGCGTAAATATCTGTGCGTAATTTGATTATCGTCGGCGTCTGATAGAAGACGAAACAAAACTTGAGAAAGTAATACTCACAAAAATCTTTATTAATCGCAAAATCTCTTCCTTTTGTTATATTATGGATATTCCTTGAGAGTATAAAACTGCAATTTTTTAATAGTATCGAACTAATGCTTTATCAATTATCATCGATGGATGTGAGCACAAGTTTTGGCAATTTCCATTAAATTCTGTTTGTTTAAAAGTTTTGTCTAAACCAGTTGGAAATTTTCATATGACTCCTTTTATATTTTTGTTTTATTATATTTCATATGTTTCGAAGAGCTTATAAATAAACGTTGTATTTATTTGGACAGAACCACAAACAATCAATGTTATCGAAAAAGCCTAAATATTGCTTTTCAGCTCAAAACATTTAGTTTTATTCTGTTGAGTTTGGACCAATGCACAAGCCCTGCATAATGTTTCGCCGTTTTGCGGGTTGGTATTAATTCGGGTGAATAATGACAGAAGGACAGTTGGAGAGAGTTGATTCAATTAGAAACCGACGAGAAAAGCGTGGAAACAGTATTTTCGGTTTTCTTTACCGCGGCGGCAGTGTTACCGATGACGACCTAAAAGACTTTTTGCAGTTAACTGGGTAAGCGATTTTATCCTAGCCAAAAACTGAATGTATCCTTCCAAAAAAACTATACTGAACCAGGATTAATCATTGGTTATTGGAAGTCGCCGGCATTTGTAACATTTTTTTAAGAATTCAAGTTGTTTACGTTTTATCGGATTCGTATGTTCTAACAATCAATTTTGCACTACAAGTAAGCTATTTTTATTTAAAGTACAAGCAATCAAAACGGAACATTTATGTAAAATAGTTGGGCATCGTTACCCTGTAGTAAAATTATTTAACATCACGTTGGTCAAAATCCATTGTTCTAAACAAAAGTAATTCCACGCGCACAAAGGGTCGCCGCCTTGAAGAAACACTATTACGCTGCGGCACCTGTTTAGTAATGCGCCCGCGCCGGGCATTCTTTTAGCTATATTTGTACCTACATTTTAAAGCCCTGTTTTGCCGCTCCTCCTCTCAGAACCATTCCCACGGAGCAAAACATATATGACGAGATCACGAATATTATATGACATTTTGAGGGTTCTTAAAATCCTGATGTGTTAAGGGTTCTTCCAAACAAAAAATGACTAAACCGTTTCATAGCTGAGAGGATCCTGACGCACATAAACCTCGGTGTGAAACTTTTTCCATAAAATTTTTTTCGTGTTTGTTTTGAGAAATAGTTTTTTGCGCTATATTTACGCATTTATGTATTTTTGTATGTTTATAAATTTTTATTTATAACTTGCTCTGTCAGTAACACGTTACATAAGTAGTTTTAATAGAATGTAGTTTTTGCAAATCACACATTTGATGATATTTTACGACATTTCAGCTTATAATTGGATATTCCCTAATTTTTGCATTTTGACTTCAACTTTTTGTAATAAGATATAATTAAGATAAATACGCGTTCAGAATCAACAGAAGCCCAAGTTTTCATTTATTATAACAAAATTTTAAATAAATTTGAAGCATAATAATAGTTGAACTTAATAATTGTCAAAGTTATTATATCTAAGTTATTATATAATAATTGTCAAAGTTATTATTTATGCCTGTATGAGTAAAACCAGTAAAACACGGATCGTAATGCATTACAAGATACTACTTTTTGTTTTATTTACACGCGTGTTAATTTTTTAACAATTTTTTTAATAATGTTATTATTTTGGCGTGTTGTATTTTTTAATTTTTTAATATTTAAATTGTCATTTAATTCGATTTTTTATTTTATTTTCTTTCTAATAATTTTTTTAAAAATTTTTAATAAAAAGTTATATTTTTTTAAAAAGTTTAGTTAAGTATTTTTGTATATAAACTTTATATTTTTTTTCAAACTACTGCTTGTTTTTTCAATGCATGTATTAGAATAAACTTATAAAATAGCATTTTGTATTTTATGCTAATCTAATAATTGTTTTTATATTTGTTTAATAATGTAAAAATTTATACAAAAAATTATAAAATAACTTAGTAGTTTATTCTAATTTGTAACATAAGTATAATAGCCCCCGCTGATGACGTGCAACTATTATGCTTATTTGTACATTACGTGTTCGGGGAAGCACAGAAACACGTGATTTTTATGTTTTTTTTTTTTTTTTTGTTTTATTATTGTGTTTATCTGCAACTTTAGGTATGCTCAGCTAACTAACCTAACATTTTTTGTTTGCTATTATTACTAAAAAATGGAAAAAAATGAGAATACGTTAAGCATAGTGATGTGTTGATATGTTGTTCTGACTTTGTTTTAAGTGCTTAATAATTGTTAATATTTTCCTTATTCTAAGTGGAATGAAGTTGATTGTTTTTCTGCAATACAATGTTATCAGTATATAAATTTTGTTTGAAAACAAAAAGCAGAAAGACGATATTATATTATTTTAACTGAGTACATTTTGATAAAATATTAAAAGAAAGTTTTAAACTTAATACTTTTAAAAGATATATAGATTTTCGTGTATTTTATAACTAAAATTTTTGCAGGATCAACAAAAAATTGGTTAATTGGTTTTATTCCATGAAAGTGAATTTTGTGTGGGAAAGCGAATTTTTAGTGAAAACCCTACAGCGGTGTAAAACTTATCACTGTGCTATAAAAATCAATATTTCCCTGCAACAATACAGTGCGGTTTTTGCTGCGCACATAAACTGCAATACGAAAAACCTGTTTGCACTCGCAAAATTGAGTATAGTATTTTTTTTATTTAGCAAATTTTTATTTCCCGTGATAAGTTCTTGTTTTACGGCTCCAAGGTTTCCATTTACGACAACCTAGTCGTTACTTTCGGCACCAATTTTTCGGATTTATTTACCCTAAATCCGTAAAATAAAAAAGTATCATTAGATCAACCAAATCCAATTATATTTTGTCTTTTCAACACTCAGAAAAACGTTTATATCCAGCTTAAAGCTTAGAAATTTTAAAACCTTCGAGTATTTTTTACATAGTTTTAGTACAAATGTTTTTAGAAAACAAATTTATGCTTTTTTTAATTTAAACGTGTTCGTTCTGGAAAACAAAACAAAAATTTTGATTGCTGATTTCTCAAGTGTGGTTTTTGTGAACAATTGACTTGTATTAAAAGCATCTGTTATTTTTACTTACAAGTGGAAATCCAACAGGTTATCTGTTATCCACAAGTGTGAAAAAAATATCCGTTACCCAACTTCAATTTTATTTCTGCGTACATATCTGAGGTATCTGACTTAATTTCGGCCAGGCCTTAATTTCGGCCACCAATTTAGGGTGTTAGAAAATTGGCTTATTTTTTAATCACAAAAGAACTAGCACAAAAGTATCTGGGTATCTGACTTAATTTCGGCCAGGCCTTAATTTCGGCCACCAATTTAGGGTGTTAGAAAATTGGCTTATTTTTAATCACAAAAGAACTAGCACAAAAGTAACTGCGTGAATGTTGAATAGAGTGTTTTTGCAAAAGCTTTTTATTTGTGTTATTTTCATACAAAAAGTGAATTTTTTGTGATTTTCTTAATTTTTGTTTTGTGTTTAAACTGCACCAAATTTAAAACGAAGCAGTATATAACCCTAAAATAACTTCTATTTAAGGCTGAAAACAATTAATTTTCATGTTTTGATATTTTCTTGAAAATCACTTTGCAATGCGTTTAACTAACTGCGCATTTTAAGATTTCGTTAATTTCGGCCACCTTTATATTTAGGTAAAAGGACCTGCCGTTTTTTTGTTTTCAAATATCATCCTACTACCTTATTTATAAAGAATTTTTTTTGCTCATTTGACTTATTTTGACGTTTTTTTAAGCCAAAAAAATTAAACAAAAATATAGGTTATAAAACTTGTTTTTTTTAAAGTTTTAACATAATTATATTAAGTCTGGCTAATAACTATTAAAGTTTTCAAACAAGAAAAAATTAAGTTATATGTACCAATAACAATACCTAAAGATAAAATTGCAACCTTTAAAAATTTTAATTATTCGTTTTGGCAATAGTTAGGGTAACTGACTTAATTTCGGCCACCTTTTTTTATTTTTTTAAATAAGTTTTTTCTGGCTTTTTCAATCCAGCCAAGAATTTGGCCTAAAAATCAAACAATAGCTATATTTTTTATTCCAGTGCAAAATTTGAATATTTTTGTTACACTTAAAAATCAGTGAAGGTTTAAACTTTTTTTAAAGTGGCCAAAGTTAAGGCGCGTCCATTTATTTCGGCCACCTACAAAAAACTGGCCATAATTATTGCTTAAACAAACAATAAAAATTTTTAAAGGTTGCAAATTTACCCTTAGGTATTGTTCTCGGTACATATAATTAATTTTTCCCGTTTGCGAACTTTAATAGTTATTAGAAAACTTTAAATAATTATGTCAAAACCTAAAAAAAACAAGTTTTATAAATTTGTATTTTTTTTTGAATTTTTATTTTTGGCTTAAAAAACGTCAAAAACAAAGTCAAACAAGCAAAAAAAATTCTTTATAAATACGCTAGTACAATGATAAATTTTTAGGTGGCCGAAATTAACAGAATCTTAAAATGCGCAGTTAGTTAAACGCATTGCAAAATGATTTTGATGAAAATATCAAAACAAAAAAATTAACAACATTGAGCCTTAAATAGAAGATATTTTAAGGTTATATATTGCTTCGTTCTAAATTTGATGCAGTTTAAACACAAAGCAAAAATTAGAAAAATCACAAAAAAATCGCTTTTTGTGTGAAAATGTTGATACTGTAGAATAACAAAAATAAAAAACTTTTGCAAAAACACTTTATTCAACATTAATCCAGTTACTTTTGTGCTAGTTCTTTTGTGTTTTAAAAATAAGCCAATTTTCTAACACCCTGAATCGGTGGCCGAAATTGAGACGTGGCCGAAATTAAGTCAGTTACCCTATAGCCAGTTTTTTCTAGGTCGCCGAAGTTAATGGCTTGCGCCTTAATTTCGGCCACTATAAAAAAACTTTAAACTTCTCCTGTTCTTTAAGTGTAACAGAAATTTTAAAATTTTGCACTGAAATAACAAAATAGCTATCGTTTGATTTTTAGACCAAATTTGGGTTGATTTGGAAAAACGAAAAAAACTTATCCAAAAAAATAAAAAATGCGGGAAAAATTATTTGTCAGCCATATGGCTGACACGGACTACTTGTCAAGTAAAAAATTACAAAAAAGTTTTTTAGTGATTATTTAAACTAGTTTTTTTTGTTTTATAGCTTTAGATTTAGTTTTAGATGAAATAATATAAAATATAACTTTAAGAATTATTTGAATTTTAAATATAACTTTTTGCTAGACTAATATAGCATAATCAGAAAAAACTATTATACCATATCAGAAAAGAAATTAGCTCGTCAGAGCAACATATAAGTGTGATCGTGTACTTAAATTTTGTGTTGGTTTAACAATACTTTAAAAACATTAAAAATAGTAATTAAATTTTTTTTGCACTTATGAAACCAAAATTTCTGCGGTACGGGCGTTAAAAACTGTTAGTGGCAAAAGGTTAAACAAATCATCGTAAATTATTTCTGGTAGGAGCAGAAATTTGACAGCTTTGATTACTGAGCGGCCGCCGAAATTTTTTTCAAAACTCCCTCCGGAAAAAGCGGAAATATTACTTAGACAATTAGCCAGAATGAGTCATAATCGGTATTCAGTAAACGTGGCTGTAACTCTTTTTTTTAATGAAAACCTCTGATATTATAAACGTTATGAACCAGAACCACGTTGATTTTATACGGATTGTGAATCATTATGCGGGACTAAAAACAAATAGAATTCTTTGAGATTTGAATATGAAGACGTTTCTCCGCCACCGGAACAATGACGGAAAAGAAAAGGAAGAAAAAATTCATTTGCAAGTAGGGTAACTGACTTAATTTCGGCCACTTTTTTATTTTTTTGGATAAGTTTTTTCTGGTTTTTCCAATCGACCCCAAATTTGGTCTAAAAATCAAACGATAGCTATTTTGTTATTTCAGTGCAAAATTTTAAAATTTCTGTTACACTTAAAGAACAGGAGAAGTTTAAAGTTTTTTATAGTGGCCGAAATTAAGGCGCAAGCCATTAACTTCGGCGACCTAGAAAAAACTGGCTATAGGGTAACTGACTTAATTTCGGCCACGTCTCAATTTCGGCCACCAATTCAGGGTGTTAGAAAATTGGCTTATTTTTAAAACACAAAAGAACTAGCACAAAAGTAACTGGATTAATTTTGAATAAAGTGTTTTTGCAAAAGTTTTTTATTTTTGTTATTCTACATTATCAACATTTTCACACAAAAAGCGATTTTTTTTGTGATTTTCCTAATTTTTGCTTTGTGTTTAAACTGCATCAAATTTAGAACGAAGCAATATATAACCTTAAAATATCTTCTATTTAAGGCTCAATGTTGTTAATTTTTTTGTTTTGATATTTTCATCAAAATCATTTTGCAATGCGTTTAACTAACTGCGCATTTTAAGATTCTGTTAATTTCGGCCACCTAAAAATTTATCATTGTACTAGCGTATTTATAAAGAATTTTTTTTGCTCGTTTGACTTTGTTTTGACGTTTTTTAAGCCAAAAATAAAAATTGAACAAAAAATACAAATTATTAAAACTTGTTTTTTTAAGGTTTTGACATAATTATTTAAAGTCTTCCTAATAACTATTAAAGTTCGCAAACGGGAAAAATTAATTATATGTACCGAGAACAATACCTAAGGGTAAATTTGCAACCTTTAAAAATTTTTATTGTTTGTTTAAGCAATAATTATGGCCAGTTTTTTGTAGGTGGCCGAAATAAATGGCACGCGCCTTAACTTCGGCCACTTTAAAAAAAAGTTTAAACCTTCACTGATTTTTAAGTGTAACAAAAATATTCAAATTTTGCACTGGAATAAAAAATATAGCTATTGTTTGATTTTTAGGCCAAATTTTGGCTGGATTGAAAAAGCCAGAAAAAACTTATTCAAAAAAATAAAAAAAGGTGGCCGAAATTAAGTCAGTTACCCTAACTATTGCCAAAACGAATAATTAAAATTTTTAAAGGTTGCAATTTTATCTTTAGGTATTGTTATTGGTACATATAACTTAATTTTTTCTTGTTTGAAAACTTTAATAGTTATTAGCCAGACTTAATATAATTATGTTAAAACTTTAAAAAAAACAAGTTTTATAACCTATATTTTTGTTGAATTTTTTTGGCTTAAAAAAACGTCAAAATAAGTCAAAAGAGCAAAAAAAATTCTTTATAAATACGGTAGTACGATGATATTTGAAAACAAAAAAACGGCAGGTCCTTTTGCCTAAATATAAAGGTGGCCGAAATTAACGGAATCTTAAAATGCGCAGTTAGTTAAACGCATTGCAAAGTGATTTTGAAGAAAATATCAGAACATGAAAATTAATTGTTTTAAGCCTTAAATAGAAGTTATTTTAGGGTTATATACTGCTTCGTTTTAAATTTGATGCAGTTTAAACACAAAACAAAAATTAAGAAAATCACAAAAAATTCACTTTTTGTATGAAAATAACACAAATAAAAAGCTTTTGCAAAAACACTCTATTCAACATTCACCCAGTTACTTTTGTGCTAGTTCTTTTGTGATTAAAAAATAAGCCAATTTTCTAACACCCTAAATTGGTGACCGAAATTAAGGCCTGGCCGAAATTAAGTCAGATACCCATACTTTTGTCAAAAAAATAAAAAATTTTACACCTAAATGGGGCCGAAATTAAGGCCTGGCCGAAATTAAGTCAGATACCCTACGTATGTATGTACGCAGAAATAAAATTGAAGTTGGGTAACGGATATTTTTTTCACACTTGTGGATAACAGATAACCTGTTGGATTTCCACTTGTAAGTAAAAATAACAGATGCTTTTAATACAAGTCAATTGTTCACAAAAACCACACTTGAGAAATCAGCAATCAAAATTTTTGTTTTGTTTTCCAGAACGAACACGTTTAAATTAAAAATAGCATAAATTTGTTTTCTAAAAACATTTGTACTAAAACTATGTAAAAAATACTCGAAGGTTTTAAAATTTCTAAGCTTTAAGCTGGATATAAACGTTTTTCTGAGTGTTGAAAAGACAAAATATAATTGGATTTGGTTGATCTAATGATACTTTTTTATTTTACGGATTTAGGGTCGATAGATCCGAAAAAACTTGGTGCCGAAAGTAACGACTAGGTTGTCGTAAATGGAAACCTTGGAGCCGTAAAACAAGAACTTATAACTGGAATTAAAAATTTGCTAAATAAAAAAAATACTATACTCAATTTTGCGAGTGCAAACAGGTTTTTCGTATTGCAGTTTATGTGCGCAGCAAACACCGCACTGTACTGTTGCAGGGAAATATTGATTTTTATAGCACAGTGATAAGTTTTACACAGCTATAGGGTTTTCACTAAAAATTCGCTTTCCCACACAAAATTCACTTTCATGGAATAAAACCAATTAACCAATTTTTGGTTGATCCTGCAAAAATTTTAGTTATAAAATACACGAAAATCTATATATCTTTTAAAAGTATTAAGTTTAAAACTTTCTTTTAATATTTTATCAAAATGTACTCAGTTAAAATAATATAATATCGTCTTTCTGCTTTTTGTTTTCAAACAAAATTTATATACTGATAACATTGTATTGCAGAAAAACAATCAACTTCATTCCACTTAGAATAAGGAAAATATTAACAATTATTAAGCACTTAAAACAAAGTCAGAACAACATATCAACACATCACTATGCTTAACGTATTCTCATTTTTTTCCATTTTTTAGTAATAATAGCAAACAAAAAATGTTAGGTTAGTTAGCTGAGCATACCTAAAGTTGCAGATAAACACAATAATAAAACAAAAAAAAGAAAAAAAAAACATAAAAATCACGTGTTTCTGTGCTTCCCCGAACACGTAATGTACAAATAAGCATAATAGTTGCACGTCATCAGCGGGGGCTATTATAAATATTATAGATGAATTAAAATAAACGACTACGTTATTTTATAATTTTTTGTATAAATTATTTACATTATTAAACAAATATAAAAACAGTTATTAGATTAGCATAAAATACAAAATGCTATTTTATAAATTTATTCTAATACATGCATTTGAAAAAACAAACAGAAGTTTCAAAAAAAATATAAAGTTTATATACAAAAATACTTAACTAAACTTTTTAAAAAAAATATAACTTTTTATTAAAAAGTTTTTAAAAAATTATTAAAAAGAAAATAAAATAAAAAATCGAATTAAATGACAATTTAAATATTAAAAAATTAAAAAATACAACACGCCAAAATAATAACATTATTAAAAAAATTGTTAAAAAATTAAAAGGCACGCGTGTAAAAATAGAACAAAAAGTAGTATCTTGTAATGCATTACGATCCGTGTTTTACTGGTT
>JASAMX010002671.1:0-89410 GCA_030248175.1 Microlaimidae sp. YZB2_3 | reverse complement strand
GTGCTAGTTCATTTGTGTTTTAAAAATAAGCCAATTTTCTAACACCATAAATTGGTGGCCGAAATTAAGGCGTGGCCGAAATTAAGTCAGTTACCCTACAATTTTTATTTTTGGCTTAAAAAACGTCAAAACAAAGTCAAACGAGCAAAAAATTCTTTATAAATACGGTAGTACAATGATATTTAAAAACAGCAAAAACGGCAGGTTCTTTCACCTAAATTTTCAGGTGGCCGAAATTAACGGAATCTTAAAATGCGCAGTTAGTTAAACGCATTGCAAAATGATTTTGAAGAAAATATCAAAACATGAAAATTAACAACTTTGAGCCTTAAATAGAAGATATTTTAAGGTTATATATTGCTTCGTTCTAAATTTGATGCAGTTTAAACACAAAGCAAAAATTAGGAAAATCACAAAAAATTCACTTTTTGTACAAAAATGTTGATAATGTAGAATAACTAAAATAAAAAACTTTTGCAAAAACACTTTATTCAACATTAGTCCAGTTACTTTTGTGCTGGTTCTTTTGTGTTTTAAAAATAAGCCAATTTTCTAACACCCTAAATTGGTGGCCGAAATTAAGGCGTGGCCGAAATTAAGTCAGTTACCCTACCGGAGATGGCGTCTCGAGAAGCATTGTGGAATTTAATGTACGCGATCTTTTTCGCCATTCTAGGCTGCGTTCCGCTTGAGCCGTTGGAGATTTTTCGGCTCGGCAAACCAAGCGACAGATTTCCAAACCTACTCTTAAAGGTCCGTTTCGAAAGATCTTCTGATAGAAACACGGTTTTGAATAGGTGCAAGGTATTGCGCACTCACGGTAAATTTTCTAGTATATACGTGCGTCCGAGTTACTCTTGAAGAGCGAAAGCGCATAAATGCGCTCTATCGTGAACGTGACAACTTTGGATGAGCGAATTATTTTGTTTTGCGAGAAGGCTTGTCGCCAAATAAATGGAAAGTTGTTCCCAAAAGCGCTAATTTTGAGTCTAAACCCGAACTGGTTATACCGCCTAATATGTCAATCACTCGTCAATCACTAGTCAGCTAACAAAAAGTTAAAGAAAGGAATCTCTGAAATAGGACCTATTAAAAGACAGGACGGTAGCTTATGTTTAGCCCCACAAGAAAAATGTAATATTTTTAATGAGTATTTCAATAGTGTATTTACCAAAGATGACGGAAATTTGCCAAAATTTGAGGCGCGCGTTAATGAAAATGTATGTATAAGTAACGTTTTGTTTCCGGTCTACGAAGTTGAAAAAAAAATTAAACAGCTTATCAAAAAGTTTTCCTGGGGCCTGTTTTATAAAAACATTTGTAAATTCTCATTTTTCAAATCTCCGCCTATTTATTGTAAAATAGATGATAAAGGTTTTTCGAATTGTAATCCAGAGGAGCACCTCCGCGCACTGCTCAGCGCTGATTGGTCACAGCCACGTCATTTCATCACCGCTGACAAAGTAACCGCTGACCGTCAGGAAAAAATAAAGGATGAACGCTTAAGAATAAAAATAAAGTAAAAAGTTTTCAGAGATGATGTAACCAATTATTATTACGTTGGGTCAGTTGTTTCTCTCCACGTGATATTTTCTCCAAGAACGTGTAGTTACTTTACCACCTAGTCATTTTCACCCTAATAGAATTCATCTTTAGTAAAAATTTAAAATTTGTTTCGCAATTAAAAATTCAAAAGTTTTTTCTCATTTTTTTTCTTTTTATTAAAATATTTTATGAAATACTAACAATACCGGTCTTTTATTTTATTTTTTTTTAATTTTATTGTGTTTGAAAACGGTGGGTGATAACGAAAACCGGTCACACGTTGTGTTGTAAATAACATTTTTACGCCAAAAATCTCATCTTGTATTCACAGTTTTATTATATCGAATCCTAAAACAATCCTTGGATTCCTAAAGTTTCAAACTTTTATATTTATTTTTACGCAAATGACTTGAATTCAGTCGCAGCCTTCATTTCAGCCATCGGTTGTTATTTTTGCCATAGGCGAAATTATGAAATGAACAGCGTAACATTAAGCCATACGCCGTTTATTTATTACGGCGTATGGCATAATACGCCGTACGCCGTTTATATTGCATGTTAAATTATGCCTTCACTACTCCTGCATTATGCGAATATTAATAAATAAATAAAACCCTTTCTTACGAAAAAGTAACAGCAGGTGGTCAAAATGAAGGCTATCCGAATTTAAGCCAATTATTTTGCGCGCTAAAATATAAAACTTTGTACATTTTTGTGTGTTTATATTAGTTTTTTTTAACTTTACGCCGCTGTTTTATTTGTAACATACGCGTTTAAATAGAAGTATTCACCAAATCTTTTTCCAGCTAATTATCTAAAGGCAGAATTTTTAAATATAAAAAAGAAGGTTTGTATGTATATAACATATAAAAAATTTTATTGAAAAAATTTATAAGTTTCTTTTATATATTTTAGAAGAACGACCACAACAACAGCTGAACCTGATCTTTTTGAAACCTTTTGGCAAACGGATTTCTGGGGAAAATAATTTTTACCGAAAATGTTTTAAATTGGAAACCCATTGTAAACACTGAAATAAATAAAATAAAATTTTTAAAAATATTGAATTGTTTTAAACGAAATGTTTAACATTTTCACCTTTTGGGATTTTTCCGTCTAAAAAGCGCTGCAAATAAACAAAAGGTATTTCGCGCCACTGCTGCACTGTGTTAAACTCCGCCTTTCGTCGACGGCAAGGGCGGACTTTATTACCGTGTAGCACTGACGCAAAACACCTTCCTCTGATTTAAAGTCGGTATGAATCCCAAAGCATTATAATTGCAACAATGTTTCAAGATGTGTTTTTTAATATGATAATTAGTGATGGACAGTTCCCGTTCCGGGTTCCGGATGTTCCGGGCAAAATTTAGAATTCCGGTTCCTGTTCCGGATTTTCGGAAAATCTCAATTCTGGTTCCGGTTCCTGTTGCGGATTTTTTGGAAAATCTCAATTCCGGTTCTGGTTCCGGTTCCGGCGTTCTGGGGTTTTTCGCAGTTTAATAGGCAGTTCCGGTTCCGGGTTCCGAATGTTCCGGGCAAAATTTAAAATTCCGGTTCCGGTTCCTGTTCCGGATTTTCCGAAAATCTCAATTCCAGTTCCGGTTCCTGTTCCGGATTTTTTGGAAAATCTCAATTCCGGTTCTGGTTCTGGTTCCGGCGTTCCGGGGGTTTCGCAGTTTAATAGGCAGTTCCGGTTCCGGGTTCCGAATGTTCCGGGCAAAATTTAAAATTCCGGTTCCGGTTCCTGTTCCGGATTTTCCGAAAATCTCAATTCCAGTTCCGGTTCCTGTTCCGGATTTTTTGGAAAATCTAAATTCCGGTTCTGGTTCCGGTTCCGGCGTTCCGGGGTTTTTCGCAGTTTAATGGGCAGTTCCGGTTCCGGCTTCCGTATGTTCCGGGCAAAATTTAAAATTCCGGTTCCGGTTCCTGTTCCCGATTTTCCAAAAATCTCAATTCCAGTTCTGGTTCCGGTTCCGGCATTCCGGGGGTTTTGCAGTTTAATAGGCAGTTCCGGTTCCGGGTTCCGAATGTTCCGGGAAAATTTGAAATTTGGGTTCCGGTTCCTATTCAGGATTTTTTGAAAATCTCAATTCCGGTTCCGGTACCGGTTCCTGTTCCGGATTTTCCGAAAATCTCAATTCCAGTTCTGGTTTCGGTTCCGGCGTTCCGGGGGTTTCGCAGTTTAATAGGCAGTTCCGGTTCCGGGTTCCGAATGTTCCGGGAAAATTTGAAATTTGGGTTCCGGTTCCTATTCAGGATTTTTTGAAAATCTCAATTCCGGTTCCTGTTCCGGTTCCTGTTGCGGATTTTTTGGAAAATCTCAATTACGGTTCTGGTTCCGGTTCCGGCATTCCGGGGTTTTTTGCAGTTTAATAGGCAGTTCCGGTTCCGGGTTCCGAATGTTCCGGGCAAAATTTAAAATTCCGGTTCCGGTTCCTGTTCCGGATTTTCCGAAAATCTCAATTCCAGTTCCGGTTCCTGTTCCGGATTTTTGGAAAATCTCAATTCCGGTTCTGGTTCCGGTTCCGGTGTTCCGGGGGTTTCGCAGTTTAATAGGCAGTTCCGGTTCCGGGTTCCGGATGTTCCGGGCAAAATTTGGAATTCCGGTTCCGGTTCCTGTTCCAGATTTTTGGAAAATCTCAATTCCGGTTCCGGTTCCTGTTCCGGATTTTTTGGAAAATCTCAATTCCGGTTCTGGTTCCGGTTCTGGCGTTCCGGGGTTTTTCGAAGTTTAATGGGCAGTTCCGGTTCCGGCTTCCGTATGTTCCGGGCAAAATTTAAAATTCCGGTTCCAGTTCCTGTTCCGGATTTTCCGAAAATCTTAATTCCAGTTCTGGTTCCGGTTCCGGCGTTCCGGGGGTTTCGCAGTTTAATAGGCAGTTCCGGTTCCGGGTTCCGAATGTTCCGGGAAAATTTGAAATTCGGGTTCCGGTTCCTATTCAGGATTTTTGAAAATCTCAATTCCGGTTCCGGTACCGGTTCCTGTTGCGGATTTTTGGAAAATCTCAATTCCGGTTTTGGTTCCTGTTCCGGTGTTCCGGGGGTTCCGCAGTTCCGCCCATCATAAGTTAGCCGGTTACTAAAAAAAGCTTTTATTGCTTGAATTGTTTTCTTTCTCCTGTAAAATTTTACTATTATCTTTGAAATTTCACCATTTATTTTTTTTGAAATAAAAAACAAGATATTTTAACAATATAATAATTTTTTTAAATAAAAGCTAATAATAGCTTTTTGGAAATTAAACGCCATTTCTTTTAAATTAATTTCTTATTTTCTAATTTTAGCGTTGAAAAATCATTTGTTTTGATTGACCACAAGAAACATATTAAAACTAAAAAAATATTGTTATAAAACTAATAAAACACCTTTAGAATAGGACCTTTTTCTTTTTTATAGTGGACTGGTCCCTGGGTGATTTCGTAAAATATCATGGAGTCATGAAAAGACCAATAAAAATAGTGTCATGACGTTTAAAAAAAAAAACGAAACTGAACGGAAATGTTTTGCGTGTTCTCGGCTTGACACAAAATAAACTAAAATCAATGGATTTTACCTTTTTGACAATTTTGTTTCAAATCAAATATTTTGTTAAATAATTGTCGAAACAGGGTATATAATACTTAATTTTTAATAATAATAATTTTTTTACCCAAAATTTTCAGTTTTTTTAATTAGTCAATTTAAAACAAACAATCATTTATCGAGACCAACTACAATTAAAGCTATGGCCTAATTTTGCTACTACAGTAATATAGTAAGTTTTAGTTGGACTAGATAAATTCTAAAATAAATAAAAAAAGTAATAAAATTGATTTTTTTTATTTACTACAAGTCGGTTCTCGATCTCAAGGGTATTTTCGACAGTACTCGATGTAAAGCTATGAAGTTTTTGAAAATTCGAATATTTATAGAGCTTGGAACCGTCAAAAAATGTTAAGAGCTTTAAACCGTAACTGATAGTATTTCCAAATAAAGAAAATTGGTCTTAGGTTTTACTTTAGGTATTGCCGTCGTTTTAAATACACAGGTTTAGCTCAAACTTTTTGGCTTGAAATTCTATATTAACGGTTTTATTAAGCATTTTGACTTCAAGTTTCTTCTGGGGCCTGTTTTATAAAAACGTTCGTAAATTCTCATTTTACAAATCTTCGCCTATTTTTTGTAAAATACACGATAAAGGTTTTTCGACTTGTAATCCAGGGGGAGCATCTTCTCGCACTGCTCTGCGCTGATTGGTCGTAGACACGTCATTTCAACTCCACTGACTGATCAATATTCGCCGTGTCCTATATCCTCTATCACGTAATTTACAAAAAATAGGCGGAGATTTGTAAAATGAAAATTTACAAACATCTTTATGAAATAGGCCCCAGCATAACTTTATGTGAAAAAATTAAACATTATATTTCTCCTAATTATTAAACAAATTACACTTTAAAAAATTTTTCATAACATCAAAACCAAGCCTTTAATTTTTTTAAGCTTCGGACACCTAGGGAAAAGTTGGAACGGGGTATTTACAAACATATGCAATCTAAAAATAGAGGAAAATATGCGACTTCATATATTGCTCAGGCACATTTATTACTAGAGCGCGCCCTAATTAGGACACGTGCTAGTTAGAATTTATTCATGTACATTCATTGGACACGTGCATTCATTGGCCTTAATTAGAGTGCGCCTTTATTAAAACAAAAATTAATTTCCAAAAAAAAACGACTGTTTTGTTATTTTTTTGTGAAAAAATCGCGACTATTTATATTTTAGAAAGAAATCGTTAATTTTGCGAGTATAAAAAACTAAAAGGCATTTATTTACTCATTTTTTACTAAAATATAAATTATGAAATTATTTTAAGTGAAGAGATTTATGAAGTAAGGGCCCTAATTAGACGCATTGAGGGCAACACGTAGGGTGCTCACTAATTAGGACCCTATAGTTAGGGCAGTAAATGTGTTGGAGTTATTATAATAAAGAAATGAAATAAAAAATTATTATTTATTAATGATTATGATATTTTATATGATAATTATATATATAATAATATGATTATATGATTATTTTTTTTTATTTTTGATTATATATTTGAATATGATTTATTTTTTTTATTTTATGATATGTATGTTTTTTTTTATGATACTATATTATAAATAAAAAATAATAATATATATTGTGAAATATATTATTAATTAATATGATTTATATTTGGAATTAAAATTATTTTTTTATTAATTAATTTATATATAATATATATTTTATTGATTTTTTGAATATTATATTTTTTTTTTTTTTGATCTTGATATAATTTTTTTTTGATTAATATCTTTATATGATATATTATTTTATCTTATATTTCTTATATTTATTATATTTTTTTTTTTGTTTTTTTTTTTTCTATATTTTTTTTATTTTTTTTTATAATTTTACTTTTTCTTTTTCTGTTCTTTTCTTTTACTTTTGATTTATTCACATTGGCCGCTAGGACACAACAGAAACGCACAACACGAATCTTCGAACTTAATATTATAGCAATATTTAAAATCACCAATATTTTTTGTTTATTATTATGTTATATATATTTGGAATTAATATGTGGCAAAACGTCGGCAATGTGGATAAAAGGCAACAGTGCTGCGTAAAATAAGATCTCTAAGGTGGGAAGGTGGGTTTGTTTATTTTTTTTTTTTTTTTTTTTTTTCTTTGTTGTTCTTATATAATTTAATATTATATTATCTGATTTTTTATTTTCTATTTTATTCTATATATATATATCATTATATTTATTATATATTATTTTATTTTATTATTTTCATAATAATTAATATTTATTTAGATAATGATGATATGATTCTATAGGTAGCAATGAAAGGTAGACTAAAATACGGAATTATCAACAAAAATATTAATTACTACTATATCGCTGTTTATCGGGCAAAAACCAAAAGTTTTTATTGAATTTTTTTTGCGTATGTTCTAGTGATGTTTCTAGCTTTGCTCCCCTATATCGTGCTTCGAAACTCTGAATTTCAAGCTTATATTTGCATTTAGGTCAATTTAAATTTATTTTTCGTAACTTTTCGAAAATATTTAATTTTTAAAAAACATTGGAGTTCCAAACCTCGGAGCTCTGGGGAAAGTTGCTTGTATTTGCACTTAAAAGTCTCTGAAATAAAAGGGTAAATCGTCGTTACTACGGCAAAATGAGCCACAGTCATTATAAAATACACGTGAAAGTAACCCATTCTGCAGTTAATAGTGTCGTGTTTTAAATTTAGAAAGAATCACATATATTTTATAGGAGTTCTGGCTTATTTTGCCGTATTAACGACGAAACGTGTATAGACTTAAAATTTTAAAATGTGATTTTTTTGCGTTGTGTTTGTTTATTAACAATAAATGTTTCATTTTATTCTTCGGTTTTTTGGAAACAAAACATTACAAAAAATTTATAATATATAATCAGAAAAATCAGAAGCCCATAGAAAAATCTCGGAAAATTTAAAAATGAAACTAACGCTAACTAAAATAAAAAAAATATTTTTTAAAGCTTTTTTTTTAAATATAGCCACTTCATTATTTACTCGTTGAGTTCTTGATTTAATAAAGTTTTGTTCCTGATTCATATTTAGGTATAGGCGGCACCTTGCACTGGAACTCGGTTTATACATGAAGCATGCAATATACATAAGCGTAACCATAATGGATAATTACCGTATTTCCTACTTATCTTTCGTAGTATGCAGATCAACCGATCGAAATTTCGCCCGCTTTCGAGGGTTGATCTGCATACTACAAAAGATAAGTAGAAGATACGGTAATTATCCATTATGGTGACTCGCTATGTTTATTGCATACTACATGTATAAACCGAGTTCAAGTGCAAAGTGCCTATATAGATTTTGCTTTTTTAATTAAATTTGAACCTTTTTTGTTTTTTAACGAAAGTTTAAAACGCACGCCATTCCAGTGTTACAGATAAATGTAGTAAAACGGGGGACACCCTGGTCAAAATCCATTGTTCTGGGTCAAAGGAATTCCCAGCTCATCAAAGGACACCGCGCTCATAAAGGGAGGCCGGTGTCGCAGAATAGATCTTCCCCCTATTTTTCTTCCCCCCGGAAGATTTATTCTAGTGCGCTCTAGAATAAATCTTCCCCCCGGAAGATTTATTCTGGTGCGCTCTAGAATAGATCTTCCCCCCGGAAGATTTATTCTGATTTACGCCAGAATAGATCTTCCCTCCTCAGAATAGTTATTCCCCCCAGAAGATCTATTCTGGTTCAAACACCAGAATAAATCTTTCTCCCTCAAAAATACGCGAGAATTTGTTGGGGCAAATTTTAAAAACATAATTTTAACGCAGAAGGTTAAAATGTTACATTTAGAAAAAATAGTTTGTTTTTTGTATTTTTATATAAAGCAACTTTAGCTTTAATTGTTGTTAATTCAAAAAACAGTTGAACATTGACATTAGTAATTAAGTATTATTTATTTGGTTTTTGGAGATAAAAAAATACGTTTGCATTAGTTCGTTTGTTTGAGTATGTAAGAATATGCCATAATTAAATAAACTGAATATTTTTTTAAGAAAATTAATATCGTGAAAAGGCTTTTTTTAAGTTTATCAATTTTTAAGACAAAGTATAATAAAAAAAACATGAAAAAAATTACACCAGTTTAATTTGTTTTCGATCAGTATTTGATTCATTATTTACCTTTTAGTTTTTGCTTCTTCATGGGTGGCGCGGGAGCGCCACGGGGCGATTTAGCCCCGTGGCGCCGCGCCAACCATAATTAGAGAACGTGGGTAAATTTTGAAATTCAGAACCTTCTTCTTCTTCTTCTTCTTATTATTATTATTATTATTATTCCAACGCTCCATTCTTAAAAACGATATTCCTCATTCGTTACTGATTGATCAAAAATAAACATGGGCTCATTAGAAAGAAGAAGAAATTACGCAACTTTATTAGGAAGCACTTTTTTCATTTAGGTCCTTGTTATCGATTTATTGATCAAAATAAAAAAAATTGAAAAATAGAAAAAAAAACTCCCAACCGCACAATAACAGCCTTTTGGCAACAATAAGGATTGTACAGAGCAGACAACCAACATCCCCTCATAAAAACCGCACAAAAATAGCAGACCGGTTTTAATTGGTGGCAGAAACGGCACCAGTTTCCAGCGCCATCTGCTTCAACCGCGCGGAAAACGGCAAAAACAACAGAGTACTTTTTTTAATTCTTGCATTACTGATGACAAAATTAATTCAAAGTTTTATTTATTAAAAAATAATAATAAGCGTCGGTGGCGCGGGAGCGCCACGCGCCGGTAATCATCGCTGGTGCGGGGTGCCAACTGCAATTTAACCCACGGCACCGCGCCAACTATACTTAGAGAACGTGAGTAAATTTTGCTTTTCATGTTCATCATCTTATTATTATTATTATTATTATTTTTACTTTAAAAATTATAATTGCAATCATTGGCGCACGGCATCGCGCCAATTATATTTAGAGAACGTAGGTAACTTTGTCTGGAGCGCAACTGCACCGCACTAACTATAATTAAACAACGTGGGTTAATTTTGTAATTTAAATTCATCTTCTTCTTATTATTATTTTTTATTTTATCTCGGCAACGGAATGATTATAAACATATGTCATTGCGCAGCTAAAACTATAGTTTATTAGGCTATTTTTTAATTTAATTCAAAAAAAGTGGTAGACTAGCCTTGAAAAATGCTCTAATAATAGAGCAGGAAAAAGGGGCGATTTTTCCCCGGGCGTATGTTTAGACAGAAAAGATGTAGACTAGTCTGAGATGGACATTATGTGGACTATAGGAAATTTGCATTTGGTTTTGCCAGCTGCTCACTAAATAAAAATTTCTACGATATGATAATGATTTGTTTATACTACTCTACTACTCTACTACTATTTGTTTATCTACTCACACAGCACTGTTGCATTTTTTTTAGTTTGATGAAATGTCAATTGAAAAAATCATACTCACAGCAATCTTTGACAAGCGCGAAATCGCCACTTTTTCAAATTTATAGTTGTTTCTTACACATACAAATATAACCTTCTAATTGAAAAAGTGGCGATTTCGCGCTTGTCAAAGATTGCTGTGAGTATGATTTTTTTCAATTGACATTTCATCAAACTAAAAAAAATGCAACAGTGCTGTGTGAGTAGATCAATGTATAAACAAATCATTATCATATCGTAGAAATTTTTATTTAGTGAGCAGCTGGCAAAACCAAATGTAAATTTCCTATAGTCCACATAATGTCCATCTCAGACTAGTCTACATCTTTTCTGTCTAAACATACGCCCGGGGAAAAATCGCCCCTTTTTCCTGCTCTATTATTAGAGCATTTTTCAAGGCTAGTATAAAACATAATATATAGACAAAAATTGAAATAAGAAGAAATAAAAATTAGATTATAAGTATCCATAAATTTTTAGTTTTTTTTTTAATTTAAAAGTCAATACGAAAACAAAAAAATCTTCTTCGTGTTCAGCAGTTAATTCAACATTAAACAGGTTTAAAGTTGTTATTTTTTGTGGTTGTTTAGGTTGATTTTTAGGTTTAGCTTAGGCTTAGGATCAGGAAGTGATATTTTCCGAAGATATGCAGAATGTATTTTTTCTGGCGCCGCCAAACTTTCCTTCGAGTTCTAACTTTTTTCATAATTTGTTGCTTAATATTTTAAACGGTTAATATTTTGAATTTTAGTTTTCTGCTTAGGTTTCCTTAGGGTTCACATTTTAGCTTTATAGGATCGAAATCCTAATTTTAAGTAAAACATTCAAAAGGTGTTAATTTAAAAAAGGGAGGTTTTTTAAAAATATTTCGGACATCTCAAATGTTTGATTAGAATAGAATTTATTTTTTTGTGTTTATTAAAAATTCTTTGATCTGAAACCTCGAGGATTTTTTATGAATTTTTTTTATAAGAAAAAAAACGAAATGACGCAAAAAACAAAAAAAAGCATGTTGTTTTTAATATGCAAATAATTGTTACATGATTTATAACAAGGGGGAAGATTTATTTTAGAGTGAACACCAGAATAACTTTTCCCCTCTCTGTTAAGAATTTTATGCAAATTTTTGCTGTATGCTTTAACACAGGGGGGAATAAATATTCTGAGGGGGGAAGATCTGTTCTGGCGTGAACCAGAATAAATCTTCCGGGGGGGAAGATCTGTAATGGGGGAAGATCTATTCTACGACACCGGCATTTATGTCTAATAACGCGTCTGCGCCTTTCTAATAACCCGCCCGCGCGGCATTTTTTTAGCCATATTCCCACCTTTATTTTGAAGTCCTGTTTTCCCGCTGCTCCACCGAGAACTTATCCCACAGAGCAAAACATATATGACGTGATCACTACTACTATATGACATTTTAAAGCTAAAAAAATTCTAAAGTAGAAGCCGTAAATTTGATTGAAAGCGTTAATCTCACATAAATTTGCAAAAACATTTTATCGCACGCAGCTGATTGGTCGTTCCGTATGATGATCAGTTCAGTAATATTACATTTCGTCGTAACTCTGACAGAAAGAGTCACAATCATTATAAAATCGACGTCACTCTGACTTATTTTGTTTAGATTATTTCTGTTTTAAGTTATAAAAAGAGTCACAGTTATAAACATTTTTTGACGTTTTTGACTCATTTTGTCAGAGTAACGACGATTTGGTTTTTTCGGTTTCAAGCAAAAAATTACGGTAATTTACCAGTTGCGAAAACACTTTTTAGACCTCAATCTCGAGATTGATCGATTAATATCTATGTTTATTTGTTTACGGTTGTTATGTCGCAAGCTCGCAACACATTTTCGTTTGTTTTTTTTAAATTGCCATATAACTTGCAAATACTTGCAAGAAAACATCATTTGCCCAAACTTTTTTAAACAGTTGAATTGATACTCTTGAAAAACATCAGAAAAACCGACAGTAATTTAATTTATTACAAGCCGTTTGTACATATTTTTTTCGACTTATTGTGAAAAACCATTAATTCAAAAACACGATGCGTGAAATAATATTATGTTAAACTTCCCAGAACAAAGTGTTATCGCTCAAACAATCGAAAACAAATTTTCACATAAAAAACTGTTTGTTTGCTCATTTAATGTATTTTAAAAAGATTATTGGAAAATAACGAAAATTCTGTTACTTAGTGTATGTTTTTTATTTTTAGAATAGAGCTATTGACTAGTTTTAAATATCAAATTTATCGATTTCAGCAGCAGATTTATTTTACAATGTTTTATTTTAATGTTCTTCTTTGGAAATTTATTCGTTGTTAAGGTTCGGATCATAATTCGTCAAAACTATCTAAACAACGAAAACCAATTCAAAAACCTATAATATTATATAAGTATCCAAAATATTAAACCCCGAAATGCCATCAAGTGGCATCAAATCTAAAAAAACTAAAGTTTTTTTGCCAAAACACCCCAAAAACATTTTTGAAATAACTTGGCATGTTTCAAACGGCCTTATAGTTCTGATAATACTTTAAAACTGCAAATGTTAATTGATTCGACCGGAAAATAGGCAATTTTTGATTTTGTAGAACTACCAAAGCAGTCTATTTTAATTAATTTGGAATGGCTAAAACATTACTTGAAAAGTGCTCTTAAAGTTAAAAATTTAGTGCTGTTTGTTTAAGTTTTGTTTAAATTTATATTAATTCATTTAAACTCTGTTTAGTTTTTTTAAACCGCAATTCATTCTTGTTGATTGCATTTTCTTATAAATGTTATAAATGAAAAAAAATCATTATTACAAAAGCAAATTGGAAATCGACTTATCTTTTTAAGAAAAAACAAAAAAATTGAAGAGTCCTTGTTTAGATTACCATATGTTTACGGACGTTAAAACCAAAGTGCAAAAACTTTAGCATGTTAGATTTGACGCCTTCAGACAGCCTTTGAGTTTAATATTTAAATTTTTGATAATATTAGTCGTTTTTTTAAATAAAAAAAAAGTTTATGGTTGATTTTTATGTTAAATGAGGTCAGAAATACTAAAATCTAAAAAACCTCAGGGGCCGGATTAAGGGTGTATGCACGTTGTTTAAAATTCTTAATAATGTTTAAATTTTTCTATTTTTTCAAGAGAAATCCAAGAGTTAGTTAAAACCGCAGGGACATGTGAAAAAGCGTCCCGCGCGGGTTTACACTATTATATCATTGCTAGTCGGTGTAAACCTATGTTATCCCGATAAGGACAGGGTGCCTGAATTGGGAAAAACGGGTTTTACCTGCCTCCTGCCTGCCTACATAGGAAATTTTGCTGCCTCCTACCTGCCTTCGAGGCAGTTTTAGCTGCCCCTACCTTCCTCCTAACCTGTATCTGCTTCAACATAGGAGGTAGGGCCACCTGCTTCCGAGGAAGTTTTACCTGCCTCCACCCTACCTCCTACCTGCCTCCACGCTGCCTCCGAGGCAGTTTTACCTGCCTCCTACCTGCCTCCACGCTGCCTCCGAGGCAGTTTTACCTGCCTCCTACCTGCCTCCACGCTGCCTCCGAGGCAGTTTTACCTGCCTCCTACCTGCCTCCACGCTGCCTCCGAGGCAGTTTTACCTGCCTCCTACCTGCCTCCACGCTGCCTCCGAGGCAGTTTTACCTGCCTCCTACCTGCCTCCACGCTGCCTCCGAGGCAGTTTTACCTGCCTCCTACCTGCCTCCACGCTGCCTCCGAGGCAGTTTTACCTGCCTCCTACCTGCCTCCACGCTGCCTCCGAGGCAGTTTTACCTGCCTCCTACCTGCCTCCACGCTGCCTCCGAGGCAGTTTTACCTGCCTCCTACCTGCCTCCACGCTGCCTCCGAGGCAGTTTTACCTGCCTCCTACCTGCCTCCACGCTGCCTCCGAGGCAGTTTTACCTGCCTCCTACCTGCCTCCACGCTGCCTCCGAGGCAGTTTTACCTGCCTCCTACCTGCCTCCACGCTGCCTCCGAGGCAGTTTTACCTGCCTCCTACCTGCCTCCACGCTGCCTCCGAGGCAGTTTTACCTGCCTCCTACCTGCCTCCACGCTGCCTCCGAGGCAGTTTTACCTGCCTCCTACCTGCCTCCACGCTGCCTCCGAGGCAGTTTTACCTGCCTCCTACCTGCCTCCACGCTGCCTCCGAGGCAGTTTTACCTGCCTCCTACCTGCCTCCACGCTGCCTCCGAGGCAGTTTTACCTGCCTCCTACCTGCCTCCACGCTGCCTCCGAGGCAGTTTTACCTGCCTCCTACCTGCCTCCACGCTGCCTCCGAGGCAGTTTTACCTGCCTCCTACCTGCCTCCACGCTGCCTCCGAGGCAGTTTTACCTGCCTCCTACCTGCCTCCACGCTGCCTCCGAGGCAGTTTTACCTGCCTCCTACCTGCCTCCACGCTGCCTCCGAGGCAGTTTTACCTGCCTCCTACCTGCCTCCACGCTGCCTCCGAGGCAGTTTTACCTGCCTCCTACCTGCCTCCACGCTGCCTCCGAGGCAGTTTTACCTGCCTCCTACCTGCCTCCACGCTGCCTCCGAGGCAGTTTTACCTGCCTCCTACCTGCCCCCACGCTGCCTCCGAGGCAGTTTTACCTGCCTCCTACCTGCCTCCAGTCTTCGGGAGGCAGATTCAAAAGCCGTTGGTACCTGGTTATCACTTGTCACTCCGACATAAACTTGGTCTAAAAGCACTTTTTGTTTAAGGTAGAACACTACAGTTAGATTTTGACGGTAGATCTTTTCTAATTAATTTTTACTAACGTAATTTGACCTGCTTATTCAATTTTTGACATTCATTTTTCTTAAAAAATTGTTATCGTCCACAATGATTAAATGACACCAATAAAATACATGTCAAAAATACATTATATTATAATAAAATTCATTACCAAAATTCATTCTTTTGTTTTGATTTTTCATTTAGCGAATCTTGAATAAAAAAACATTTTTTTTAATTAAAAAGTTAAAAATTAAAAACATTTTTTTTCGTCGTTTACAATATTGTCTGCGGGAGACTCGAACCAACGGGTCCGAGGATCCGACTCTGACACTCTAACCGCTCGGCTACTGGCCGATTTGAGATCTCTCTCCTAAAAGATACTTTCAAACAAACAGTTAGAAAACGTAGTTTCTCGGCGTTAAATCAAAAAAATTTAAATGAAAATTAAAAAATTTGATTCTCTCAGATTTTAATGAAAGTTTGGAAGTAGTTAGACACAAGTCTAATCAATACTTTGAATTGTATTTGATTAAAAAACTAATTCAGAATTTTTTTATTTGATTTTTCTTTTTTGATTTTTTTTTAAACATCGATTTTTTTGATTTTCTTAAAATTTTGAATTACGTTTTACTCCAAACCACATCTAAAAGTTGCCCCCTATTTTTTTTTAACTTTCTTATAAATTGCGGAAAAAACTGAATGAATCATAATTTTTAGATGGCCAAAAACTGTTTTTTGAGCTTTAAATTCATAAAACTATATCTTGAAATAGAACATTCGGTAAACGATGAAACTATTATCGTTGGATACATCCTAATCTGAGCTTTCGATCGCATTATACTTTTGTTAGATAAAAATTAAAATCTAAGTTGATGTCTAACTTTTAGTAAAAATCGTCATAACTGTGGTGTTCTACCTTAAAAATCATAAATTGATAGTTTTTAACTTCTCAGTATTGTTACTCCGGTGTAACCTGGTTTT
Source organism: Microlaimidae sp. YZB2_3 (assembly GCA_030248175.1). Lineage (NCBI taxonomy): Eukaryota > Metazoa > Nematoda > Chromadorea > Desmodorida > Microlaimidae > Microlaimidae sp. YZB2_3. The sequence goes on along the minus strand of JASAMX010002671.1, from coordinate 73,161 downwards.
AAGAAAACTGTTTGTTTAAGGTAGATTTATACAGTTAGGATACCTTCTCGGTTTTTGTGTATAACTTGTGCCGTACGGAACGGACAGAAGCAAACTATATGTTGGGAGAAAGGGTATTTTTTTCGGTCAGTTCGGTGTCCTTAACATTTTTGGTGGACCATTCCACGGCGAGATATGCTTCGTTGAAAAAAGGCATTTTAAAACAGTTTTTTCCAATTTAACAGAACCAGAGTTAATATTACGTTATAAAAATTTAACTCAAGTTATATACACCAAATGTACATGCCCACAAAAATTTTCAGCGAAATCCTTACTATTGAAGTTTTTTAATTTCGTTTTATTGCTAAAATTGTTGAAATAGAAAATAAAAAGAAGTGATAGTAGAGATTTCGTTAAAAACTTAAAAACTGGCTCGGAATTATCGTACAACTGCTGTGTTAAAAGTTGGGAACAAACTAATTCCTATCAAATGACTAAACTTTCATTTATATTTTTTTTGATTTGACGTCGGGAAACTACATTTTCAAACGTTTGTTTAAAACTGGCTTTTAAGAGAAAATGCTCAGACGGAGCAGTAGCCGATTGGCTAGAGCGTCCAACTCGGAATCCCAGAGCTCTAGGTTCGAGTCCTCCTGGGAACATTTTTAACCTAAAAAAATGTGTTTTTTAACTTTTTAATTAAAAAAAGTGTTCATTATTCAATACTGTATTCAACCCCGAGCCCCAAATACTTATTTTGAGGTGGTTTTGAGGTAAAACCGGTATATAGTCAAAATGCCCCCCAAGGGGGGGGTCGCAACCCTCTGGGGCCTCCCGAGGAGTCGAATTGAAAAACGGAGGTCGCATTCGTCATAAAGACTTCCGAAAACCCCCGAGTACATGTTTTGGGGAAAATTGGTTAAATTTTTGTAACTGTATCGTTCTACCTTAAAGAGCATAATATTGATAGTTTATTAATTTTATGCATATTTGTTTTAAAAACAGTCTAGTGAGACCCCCTAGTTAGGGGTAATCGTCTTATTAGCTTGTATTTAAAACAAATATCCATATAATTATTACAATATCAATTTATGTATTTCAAACACCGTGCTAGCATAGCACCTATTTTATACAAAATTAGTGGAGCGGGAAAAATTTATCGGTGTGCGGAAATTTTGTCTTTTACAGTTCGTTTTCAAACATATCGTCTTCGGATAACTTGTTTTTATGGTGCGATTTTATGAACGTACTTTTCCATTTCAAAGACGAGTTTTCCATGGACACAAAAAAAATTGTCTTACAAATAAAAAAGTTATCATGATATAAAGTTTGCTTGACTTTTAGGCTTCGCTTAGGCTTAGGAAAAAATAAAGTTTTTAGTCTTTAATTAAAAACCCAACCATTAAATAAAAATATATTTTAGGATAAAATTTTGTTTATTTTTTAGTTTTGTTTAGGCTTAGGTTTTAAGGTTTAAAAAAGTAAGGTTTTATTCCCAGTTGCAAAATATCTGTTTTTACAACAGTATTAAAATCTTCTCTTTTTAAAGGTTTTTACAATACCAAAAACTCAAAAATTTGTCTTTTAAAAACTACGTTCACGGTATCGCACCCAAAAGACGAGTTGTCGTCCGAAGACGAGATGTTTAAAGACGAAATATGTAAAAAAGTAATTGAGCAGTAATACAATGTAAGTTATGTCGTTTTTGGTTTTGTGGTTTTGTGTGTGTTTTTTTGGGGGTGGTGTGGTTTGTTTTTTTGTGTTTTTTTTTTTTTTTTTTTTGGTGGGTTTGGTTTTTTGTTTTTTGGTTTTTTTGTTTTTTTTTTTTTTTTTTTTTTTTTTGTTTTTTTTTTTTTTTTTTTTGTTTTTTTTTTTGTTTTTTTTTTTTTTTTTTTTTTTTTTTTTTTTTTTTTTTTTTGTTTTTTGTGTGGTTTTTTTTTTTTTTTTTTTTTTTTGTGTGTGTCGGCGATGTTTTGTTTGTTTTTGTGGGTGGGGTGGGGCGCGTTTTTTGTTGGGCGGGAATTTGGATTTGCCGGGGCCGGGGCCGGGGTAGAAAATTTTGCCCCGGCCGGGGCCGGGGCCGGGGCAGGCTAAAAATTTAGCAGAATTCGTAATTTTGGTCATTTTTTTTAAATCGAATTTTTTACTGTAAATTATTTGTTTTAGGCAATTAATAGTCATATTTTAGAAATTAAACACTTGTGTAATGGAAAAAACTTATTTTTTAATACACAAAGGTTTTTTAAAGGAAGGATAAAAAATTTATTTTAATATTTTGATGTTTGTTAAACCTTAAATTATTATTTTATTTACATAGTAATAGTATAAACTTTTACGTAAGTATTAGCAATATATTCAAGTTTAAAGTAATATTATACTTAATTCCGCTAACCATTCTTATTACTTTTAAAGAATGCTCTACAAATAGAGCAGCAATTAAAGCACTTTTATACGGGAAGTATGTTTTGATTAGAAAAGCAAAACGTGTTAAAGGAACTAAAATTAAAATTGGATACCAATATAAAAAAACTAATAAAATTATTTGATAGCGAAATTTTTTCATATTATATACGAAATTTCTTTATATTCATAAATCGAATAAGTTGATAATTGGCGAAATTTAACCCTAGATTTAAGGAATGTTAGTCTTGAAGAATGTTATTTTAAAGAAGTGTCTTTTTTGAACTTCAATTACATGCCTCTACTCAACATTTTTTAGTCTAAACATACAAGAGAGTTAAAACGCACTTTTTTTTAAATTATTAGAACAATTTTAAAGGTGTAATACCACTTTTTTAAATTATAAAAAAATTTTTGTGAATTTTAAAAAGTAAAATAATTATATTGCGATTACAGGCGAATACGTTCGCTTTTTAGTTTGTTTCAAATTGCTAGTTTTAGTCATTTTAATCAATGTGCGGAACTTTCGTCCTTTGCACCACGTTTTTAACTAGTGTTATAAAAAGTAATGATTTTCGATTATTTAGTAAAAGCAAAAGTAATTTGAAAAATTTTAATTTAAATAAAGTAACATTAAAAGTATTTTGTGGTTTTTTTAACCCTTTGGGATTCTTTCCACTGCAAATCCGCAGAACGGATTCCGCGCCATCGCTGCTCATTGCTAAACTTGGCGACGAAGATGACGATGAGGCGGAGTTTAACATTAAGCAGTACTGACGCCAAATACCTTCTGCGGATTTCAGGGTTTAAAAAAGTTAAAAAAGTTAATTAAGTAATGTAAAAGTAATGGTCATAATTTTATTTAAGTAAAGTAAAAGTAAAAGTAAGACCTATATTTTAAAGTAAAAATAAGAGTGAAAACATAATAAAAGTAATTTTGAAACGAAGCGAAACGCCGGTTTTCGGTACTCCAGAGTTTTACTCCAAAGTGTTTTACTATATTTATGTATACATTTTTATTTCAATAAGTTTTTTGGTCTTGGCGGATTAAAAAACTTTCTTCTGCCACTCATTTTACAACAAGACCATAGGGAGTCTACTCGTTAAAATTACTTAAATTTGACTTGAATTAATTTAAGTATTTGCACGAAAAAATCCGAGTAAGAGTAAAAGTAAAAGTAATTGAAATTTTAAAAGTCAAGTAAGAGTAAAAGTAAAAGTAAGTGAAATTTAAAAGTCGAGTAAAAGTATAAATAAAAGTAATCCAAAATCAGTTACTTTTATTAGTTTAAGTAAAAGTAAAGTACTTTTTACAACACTACTTTTAACATCTCGTGTTCGGAAAGCTCACTTTTAAACATCTCGTTTTCGGAAAACTCGTCTTTTAGATAGGATTTTGTAAATGCATTTTCAAAAAGGCGAGTTTCCTCCCAAACGATAAAGTTTCACTTAATTTTTAGGCTTCGCTTAGGCTTGCGAAAAACTATGGTGTTTGTTTACTCTTTAATTCAAAGAACACATCATTAAATACAAATTTACCACAATAAAATTTTGCATGATTTTTGCGTTTTGCTTAAGCTTAGTGTTTCGGTCTTCAAGAAAAAACCATTTAATCAAAGTTTATCATAAAAAAATTTAACTTGATTTTTAGGTTTTGCTTAGGCTTAAAGAAAAAATGGTTTACATTCCACTGTTCAAGTCGCTAAATAATAAAAACTTTGTAAAAGTACGTTTATAAAATCGCACTCAAAAGACAAGTTTTCTGAAGGCGAGATGTAGAAGACGAAAATTCCGGGAACTTTTTGATCAGCTAACTTATCTTTAGCCAAAAATTATAAAATCAATGTCACGAAAGCTTTTTCAATGAAATTGTTTTTGCACAACTTTTTGTAATTTCTCAAGATTTATCTAAAACTTGTAGCCTAAAAAAATTTCATATTATACAATGAGGTTTTGAAAAAAATTGTGCAGGAAAAAACGCAACATTTCTAATACACACGACTTTCTGTGCATATACCAATGATTTTTTGCGCAGAGGTGGGGTGTGGTGTTTTTTTTGTTGTGTTTTTGTTTTGTGTTTTTTTTCTTTCGTGTGTTGTTTTTCTTGGGGTCGTCGTGTGGTGAGGGTATAGGGTAGTGATTTCGATTCGGAGTTTATCAGCGTCAAATATGTGTAGAGTTGTTGTTGATGGCTTTTTTTTTGGTATATTGGGTTGTGGTTGGGGGTGAGTGGATTTTTTCAGCCTTGCTCTCAATGTTTGTTTTTTGTGTATCGCATTTACTTGCAGATAAAGTGAGATAGGTGTATTGCATACTTTATGTATAAACCGAGTTCCAGTGCAAGGTGCCTATTGCCCGAAAAAATTTCTATTATACATTAAATTTTTGAAAAAAATTTTGCAGGAAAAAAATGCAACATTTCTAACACACGAAACTTTCTGTGCATATACCAATGATTTTTTTGCTTTTTAAAGTGATTTTGACTTATGAGTTACAGTTTAAAATACCTGAGTTTTGGATCCGGTTGGAGTGTCTGCTTTTTTGCGGGCTTATGAAAGCAAAGATTTTTTTTGCTGCTCAGTGTGGTTTTAGAATTTAGAAATATTAACACCAGATAATATGCGTTGCGTGCGACACAGTTTTAAAAATAGGTGATACCGAAAAATAGTAAAAATGGCGGGGTTTTAGTATTAAATTCGCAAAAGAACGAATTTTCAGCAACATTTTGTTTAAAAATTTGGTGTTTACCATTTTTGGGTTATATATTCTTACTTTTATGAAAAATATAATATTATAAAAACTGAAATTAAATTAGCAAATTGTTTTTAAAATAAAAGCTCAGAAACAGTTTTATCAAGAATACATAAAAATTAATTAATAAAAAAAAGAAGAATGAGAAATGAAGAACAAATTATACGAGCTATGTGTGGATCCAACTAAATGCATACTTATGCATATGTTTATATGCATACGTATGCATATGTTATGCACACTTATGCATAAATTCATATGCATACGTATGCATATTTTTTTAGTTATATGCATACGTATGCATTTTTCCGCAAAGTATATGCATACGTATGCATTTTTTTAAACTTTTATGCATACGTATGCATTTTTTTCTAACTTTTATGCATACGTATGCATAAAAGTTGCAAAAAATGCATACGTATGCATAGACTTTCCGGAAAATGCATACGTATGCATATAAGTTGCAAAATATGCATATGTATGCATATTTTCTTAAAAAACAAAAAAAAAACTTCTTTTTTTAATTTCCAAAATATGAATACGTATGCATTTTTCCGGAAAGTATATGCATACCTATGCATTTTTTGCAACTTTTATGCATACGTATGCCCAAAAGTTTCAAAAAAATGCATACGTATGCATAAAAGTTTCCAAAACATGAATACGTATGCTCCAAAAGCTACGTTTCATATAAAAAAAATATGCATACGTATGTATGCATTTATGCATACGTATGCAAAAATATGCATACGCATGCATATGAATTAAATAGATGCAAATAATAAACATATGCATACGTATATATGCATATAAAATATGCATACGTATGCATTTAGGTTGGATCCACACATAGCCCGTATAATTTGTTCTTCATTTCTCATTCTTTTTTCTTTATTAATTAATTTTCATGTGTTGTTGCTTTTACTGGAATTTTTTTAATTACTTTAACAAATTTTATTGGAAAACATTTTTTCAAATTAAATGCAAACAGTTTTTTTGTTTAAAAAAATTTACATTTTGTGGCTTTTGGGCGGTATAAAAATAAGGATTGGCTTTATAAAATAGACTAACTCCGCAGGGTTTTCTAGCCAAAACAAGGGGACCCAGTCCCAATAATAGAATGTCGAATAATAATAAAATTTAATGAATGTCAGTGTATTTTTAGCAATGAAGTTAAAAACGCTAAAACAAAAACAAGACATCAACTTGAATTTTTTTATTTATTTAAAAATTATTTTAACATCAACTTAAGCTTAAACACTTTCAATATAACCTAAAAATACAAGCAGGAATATATATTCCAAGCTGTAAGTCAAGTTGCACAATAAAACTTTAAAAGAAAAACTCACACATTAGCTAATTTTCTAGTAACCATTACTATTTTCTGCTAATTTCTGCTACGCAACGATTTTATAAAAGTGTAAAAAAACGGGTTTTGGTGTACCAAATATCGCTGTGCGAAAAAATCTTTATTGAATGCACAAAAAGTTGCTGGCGCGTGACAAGTTACATGTTCAACATTGCTTGTTAAATTTAGGTAAAAATTACTGGACAGCCGAAAATTTTTTGGGTTATATAGTTTTGATATAAGTAATGATATTATAATAACTTCAATATCTATTGTACGTCTTATGAATATATATTTATTATCAAACCCTTATATTGTAATATTTTTAAATTTTTAGAATAAGGATTCATGATTAAAATAAAGAATTTTAATTAAATAAAAAGTTTTAATAAAACCTCATATATAAGTATAATAAATATCTTCATATTAAAGCGATTAAATTAGCTCTCTATATAAAAATAAGTATATGTATCATTGTCAAAAATGTTAAAAAGCGTCTTAAAATTGGCATTTTTAGGGATCCTTATCCCGATTTTCCCCGGTTCATTTCACAGCTAAAATGCCGGGGCCGGGGCCGGGTAGAGAAAATTGCGTTTACCAGGGCCGGGGCGCAGAAACCTACCCGCATACGAGGCAACTTTTATCTCCCGATGAAAGGAGGTGAAGAGTGTTCTCTGATTGGTCGGTAGTACTAAGAAGGCGGGGCCTTTTTAAAAAGCGTTGTTTTAATATTAATATCAATTGCCTGCAATGTGGGTAGGTTAACCTACCCACATACTAAGCAACTTTTTTTCAGTTGCTATCATTTTACACATCTCGTTTTCGGAAAATTCCTATTTTGGGTGCGATTTTATGAACGTACTTTTTAAAATGATTTTTTCGCGTAAACAATATATTTTTGCTTGATTTTTAGGTTTTGCTTAGGTTTAGAAAAAAATAAGGTTTTTAAGTCTTTAAGTCAAAAAAACTCACCATTAAATATAAATTTACCACAAGATTTGCCTGATTTTCGGGTTTGGCTTAGGTGTAACTTTTCAGTCTTCAAAAACAAATCATTTAAAAGAAGTTTATCATATTAAAATTGTGCTTGATTTTTAGGTTCTGCTAAGGCTTAAGAGAAATAAGCGTTTAAATTCCATGGAGTAAGCCACAAAATTTATGAAAAATATGTTTTTTGAAAGGTGCGTTCACAAAATCGCACTCAAAGGACAAGTTTTCCGAAGATGAGATGTTGAAAAACGTTATGTAAAAGACAAAATTTTGCAAAGGAAACAATTAAAAACTTTTAAAATCCGTCAAATAACCTGCTTATTTATCTTTGCTATTCAAACCGAAACAGCTAAACCAATTATTCTTTAAATAAAACCAAAAGCGTTTTTCAAAAATAATACAAATTAGCATAAGCAAAACAAATTTCACTACTACCGGTGAGCAAAATCAAAGTGCGACCTTCTACTGTATTATTAAAACCTTTCTACTACTATTCGGATATTAAAAAAAGGAGCCCTATCAGTACAAAGCAAAGGAAAAAAGTTGTCCAGTATGCGGGTAGGTTAACCTACCCATATTACAGGCAATTTAGTTATTAAACAAAGACTTCTGATAGTACAGACAGAGCAACAGAAAAAAGTTGCCTACTATGCGGGTAGGTTAATCTACCCGCATTACAGGCAATTAATTTGGATATTAAAACAACGCTTTTTCAAAAGGCCCCGCTCTTTTTGGTACGACTGGCCAATCAGAGAAAATTCTTCACCTTTCTTTACCGAGAGATAACAATTGCCTCGTATGCGGGTAGGTTTCGGAGGAAAGTGGCCGGGGCCGGGGCTGGGGTAGTGCATTTACCGGGGCCGGAACTGGGGTGGAAAAAAAAACGGGGCCGGGGCCCCGGTCGATCTCTAGGTCCGATGGTCTAGCAGTTTAAGGCGGTCGGTTTCAGACTGCAAGGTCGGGAGTTCGAATCCCAATAAAGACTCTTTTTCACTTTTTGTACCGGAAATTTAAACTTATCAAAATTGAAATTAATAAAAAAATCCAGATCTTTTTAGATAATTTGAAAAAAATCAATTAATTGATTATTGATTGGTATTAATAAAATAAAAAAGAAAATAGGCCTGCTAGTGATTGATGTAAATACTGGATTTTTGATGTAGATATTTTGCTATAGGCACAAAAAAATTAAAACCAAAGTGTTGTAATGTAAAAAGCTCTTGGAGTCTATTGTTTAATTTCTTTTAATTTAATAAAATATGGTTGAGTTTTTAATTAAAAATCCTCCAAGAAATATTGTTTTGCATTATTGTTGTGGATTTTATACATAGCTAATCTCCCGGAAAATAATTTTTCCAAAAAAAAACACCAAGTAAGTATTATGCAGATATATTCTATCTACCACAAAAAAACTAATTATAATTTATACGTCCCGGTACAAAAATTGAAAAGGAGGCTTCATCGAGATTCAATATCACGACCTTGCAGTTTGATGCCGACCTTCTTTACCCCTAGATCATCGATCCATCCGCTGACTATCGAGTAAAATCCTATTTATATATTCGATGCTCGGTTATGATCGTAATTTTATTTTTTATGTTCGCATTTTTACGAAATTAAACATTAATAACTACATTATTACAAATCAAATCAAATTTATATTTTGCCTTTAGTGTTTACACGTTATTTTACACTGTAAAATTAATAGAAGTTTTCATTTAAATATTATTTTAAAATCAACTTTCAGCCTAATGTGTATTGGAATTTTACTGTGTGAAACGCCTTATGTCGAAATATTCTATTGAATTAATTTAAAACTTTAGGTTTTGCACTACTGAAACGATTTCGCTGTTTCTATTTCTAGTTTGTGAGTTTACACCAACTTAAAATTTTCAGGCATTTTCATTATGAAGAATGTCGTTGTCGTTTATTGTTTCATTTTATGCACAGCGGCAGCTTTGGGGGCGCCGAAAAACAATGCGACTACAAAAAAACCGACAACTCCAGACGCAACCTCCGATAAGACAACGAAAACTAACACAATTGCTGATAATACGACGAAAAATAATCAAACTACAGTCACAACTCTCACTACACCCGAATCCAAAACTTCAAACTCTGAACCTTCAACCACTGTTTCTCCTGCTAAAGAAATCGGTGATCTAAGTAATACGACAATACCTGCTTTGTCTACAGTTTCAACCTCTTCTGAAACTACGTCAACAACTATTATTACAACCACCACAACTGAATCAGAAGAAGCAAAGGTTTGGATAAGTGTCAAGTTATTCTCTCTGGTCAAAATTCATAGTTCTAAACGGAAGGAATCCCCTGCGCATCAAAGGACACCGCGCGCATATAGGGACGCCCGCATTTATGTCTAATAACCGGCCCGCGCCTTTCTAATAACCCGCCCGCGCGGCATTCTTTTAGCCATATTCCCACCTTCATTTTGAAGCCGTGTTTTGCCGCTGTTCCTCCGACAACCTATCCCATGGAGCAAAACATAGATGACGTGATCACGAATACTATATGACATTTTAAAGCTAAAAAAATTCTGAGGTGTTCACGTAAACACCTTGGTCAAAAAACATAGCTCTCAACGAACTTATAATTAGCGATATCTTCTGGGCGTATTGCTCAGTGAATCACAAAGAAAGAGGAACAGATTTTATTGTTGGCGCTTATGGCTGTAGGGGTCTTATTTGTTGTTTACGGGAGTAGGGTTTTAAATTGCTCGCATAAATTAGGGCTAAAACAAAAGTGTGCGCAAGTAACCAATAGCGGTGCGCGTGGGCGTTATAAAGGCAATATTCAGACGATAACTGGCGGTATTTTTCTTTACTATAGAATTAAGTTCCTTGAGAGCTCTTTTTAGGCCACTGTAAATATGTGAGTAAATTTTCAAATTTAGTCTGTTGTTTTCTTTTTCTTGTTCTTCTTTTTTTATTATTATTATACTATATTAAAAAATATTAATGTTATTATTACTACTATTATCAAAAATATATAATAAAGGAAAAATGAGACACTTAGAACAAACTGCTTGTAAAAAAGGTCATATTTAAATGGGACCTGGGGCCTATTTCATAAAGATTTCTGTAATTGTAAATTAATAAACGCATTTCATTTCTTCTTATTTTATTAATTAAAAAATACGTACGTAACTGTGGAATTTACTGAATTTACAGACATGTAATTTTTTTAATTTTAAACGCAATTTTATTAATATACTTTTTAATTAAAAATACAAAAGAAAAATATGGGTTTATTAATTTACAGCTATAAATTAATTACAAGCAATTTTTATGAAATAGGCCCCTGGTCCCATTTAAATGGGAATTATTTAAATGGGATCTCATTTAAATGGGATCCCATTTAAATGGGATCCCATTAAAATGGGTCCCATTTAAATGGGATCCCATTAAAATAAGTCCCAATTAAATGGGATCCCATTTAAATAGGTCCCATTTCAATGGAACCGTTTTTTACAAGCAGTTTGTTTTAAGTGTCTCATTTTTCCTTTATTATATATTATTGCTATTATTATCTAAATGACTTAAAAATAGTATTCCTATGATAGGCACATTAATGTGCTGAATAATAATCGCAGAAAATTTTGAATTTTTTAAGCAACCATTCTTCTTTTTAATTTGGGTACTAGGTATCAATTTAAAAATCCAAACAATGGTTTCTTATTATAACAGCGAAAAAAAAGTGATTGCGCTATAAAAGCTCAACGGCAATTATCAAAAATTTGTATAACTCCTCCTGAACACTAAAATTGTCTGTCATTTGTGAAATTAACCAAACTGTGTCTGTAAGTAACCAAAATTGTCCTTAGTGTCGATGATGCTTTTTTTTTGAAAAAAGACACATCAGGGTTTTAAGGACCTTCAAAATGTCATATAGTATTCGTGATCAGGTCAATATGTTTTGCTCTGTGGGAATGGTTGTGGGAAGAGCTGCTTTAGCCAATTAGCGCTTGGATAAAATTGATCTCCAATGAATGAAATATCTTCATTTTTCCAAAGCGCTAATTGGCTAAAAGTGATTTTATAACGTCATAATTCTGTGAAGATATTTAACACTGAACAACTTACGTTTAAACGGGAAGGTTTTGACCATCGTGGAAATACTTTTATTCAATTAAATTGACCAAGACATGAAGGTTCTTTAATTTAAATGCATTATCACAATTAATAAAATAAAAATACCTGATTTACATTTTTAAAAGCAATTATTGCAGAGTAACTGACTTAATTTCGGCCATCTTTTTTTATTTTTTTGGATAATTTTTTCTGGTTCCTCCAATCGAGCCAGTATTTGGTCTAAAAATCAAACGACAGCTATTTTTGTTATTCCAATGCAAAATTTCAAAATTTCTGTTACACTTAAAAATAAGTGGAGGTTTAAAGTTTTTTGTAATATTGGCCGAAGTTAAGGCGCGTGCCATTAACTTCGGCCACCTAGAAAAAATTGACTATAACTATTGCTAAAACGAACGATAAATGTTTTTAAAGGTTGCAAATTTATCCTTAGATATTGTTCTTGGTACATATAATTTAATTTTTTTCCCATTTGCAAACTTTTATAGCAATTAGCAAGACTTTAAATAATTATGTCAAAATCTTAAAAACACAAGTTTTAACAGCACGTGTTTTTTATTGAATTTTTTTTTTGGCGTGAAAGAATATTTCAACATAAAAATTTTAAAGAAAGTCTGGTAAAAATTTTATTCCACTTTATTGAGTTTTTTGATATTTTTAACCTAAAAATAACAAAAAAAAAAACAAAATGCGCTTTAATTTCGGCCACCTTTTAGGTTTAAAAAAAACAAAAACAAAAGCCAAAAACACAAAAAACCGATTACATAACCCAAAATTATCAACTTTAAGGGTAAACAAGACGTTAAAAAAGTTAAGGAGTGGTATAATTCCACACCAACCCTTGCCTATCTTTGGTGTTTTATATCTGACTGCATTCCTCCACCAAGAAAATAACCGGAGTTTTTTTACGGTTTTTTATGTGATTAATCTCTGAGAAATTCCTATATCGGTTTATTGATAGTTCAAACCTAGCCAATTGGGAGTTGGATTACTCCAGCCCGTACAGATCTTTACTACGTAATTCTTATGAACGCATACCTCCGCCAAAGGAAATAACCTGACATTTTTACTGTGTTTTAATTTACTTTCACAACTGATTGAAGCATTGGTACTCTATGTTGTGCTAAGTGGTGTGTTGGGTGGGAAAGTCTCATTGACATTGATATTTACTACATTCATCATATAAATGTATTCCTCCGCCAAGAAAATAACCTGACTTTTTTAATGTGTTTCTATATTATTTTTACAGAAATTCCTTCCGGTCTATTCATAATTTAATATAACCTAGTAAATCATGTGTTACCTAACCCCACCCGTACAAATGATAGTGCAAATTATGTTAAACAGGTTCTTTTACATGAATTTTAAAGTGGCCGAAATTAACGGAATCTTCCAATGCGCATTTAGTTAAACGCATTGCAAAGTGATTTTGAAGAAAATATCAAAACATGAAAATTAATAATTTTGAGCCTTAAATAGAAGTTATTTTAAGGTTATATAGTGCTTCGTTCTAAATTTGATGCAGTTTAAACACAAAGCAAAAATCCAGAAAATCACAAAAAATTCACTTTTTGTATGAAAATTTTGATAATACAGAATAACTTAAATAAATTTTTTTTGCAAAAACACTTTATTCAACATTCATCCAGTTACTTTTGTGCTAGTTCTTTTGTGTTTTAAAAATAAGCCAATTTTCTAACACCCTAAATTGGTGGCAGAAATTAAGGCCTGGCCGAAATTAAGTCAGATACCCTAAAGTGTTATTATTATTAACCCGTTACCGTCTTATTAACCCGTTACCGTCAAGGCTTTTTCTCCGCTACAAAAATGAAACCTTTGTACGACAAAGGTAAAACCTTCGTCTCACAGTGGTGGTATTTTCGTATGGTTTGACAAATGTCGTACGTAAACCTTACCGCGGTAAGCTCTTTGCATGACCTAGGTTTTACTTCCGTCATACATAATTTTTGTGCGCGAATAGTGCTCAGTAAGCGAGCAAAATGAAATGGTTAAAGCTATGTACGGTAGCAATATGCAAATATTTGCAACATGAAATATCCTACGAAATACGCTGTATCCGTGACAAAAATCTGCATATTGCCACCGTACCGCTTTAACCATTTCAATTTGCTCGCTCACTGGACACCACGCGCGCAAAAAATTATGTATGACGGAGGTATGACATAGGTTCCACGAACGTTTTACGGTTGTAACCGAGGAAAAGGCCATTACGGAAACGGGTTAAACGAAAAATTAAAAAAAATTAAGAAAAAACCTCTGCGTTCTCTGTGCAGTCATTCGGTAAAAACGACAAAAAAGTGTAAGTGAAAAAATATATAAAAGCATCGGGGTTTATTTAATTTTTAAGAAGTTTTATCACTGTCTTAGCTGGATTTTAGCTACAAATTTAAAACTTTTTTTCAGATAAAACTAAAGAATATAAAATAAATTTGATCACAGAAACAAATAAAAATTAGCAAACTTGATTTTTTAAAATTATTTAACATTTATTATAAACAAGAAAGTACTACAAAACGGCTCCTTGGTGTGATATCGCACTGCTTTATATATATATATATATATATATATATATATATATATATATATATATATATATATATATATATTATCCTGTAAACGAATGAAATGCAGTTATATGAACCAGCCTAGCAAACCAAAAATAAAAGTCAAGTCAAAGTGTCCCGCCACGAAATGAATATTGTCATAAAATAAATGACTGCTCTAAGTTTCTTCAAACACTCCAGAAATAAATATTGAATATAAACTGTTAAAACGAAGACATTAATAAAATGAGAGAAAACCAATAATACGTTTATTAATAATAATAATAATAATAAATTTATTAGTCACGAACATAATATACACTTGCAGACCAATAAAAACAAACTGCACAGGTAATAATAAATATTACTGTTTACAATTGCAGCTAAACAAAATAAAATACACAATTTTTTTATACACAAAGATCAAAAACGAAAAACACAGTTTAAAAAATTGTACATACGATAATTAGACTATACCAAAAAACATGTATCATAAATATTTGGGAACGGGACACGAGGGTATTGGACACGAGTGTACTGGACACGAGGGTACTGGACACGAGGGTACAGGACACGAAGGTACTGGGCTTAAAAAAATTGCGTTCACCACAAACTCGCAGAAAAATCGATTCATTATGCTAGGGGGACACGAGGGTACTGGACACGAGGGTACTGGACACCAGGGTACTGACGAGCAAAAAATATAACCTTCCGGCATAAATCGGGATAAACTTATTGCATAACAATAGTTTGTTTTACTTAAATATCATAGTTTGTTTGACTGACTTATAAAAGGTAGGATTATAAAAATAAAATTTTTGAGAAGACATAAAACTACAAAAATAATAATATTATAACATTAAATTTTCATGTAATTTGTCTACATTTTCCTGCATGATTTTATATAATAACTAGCTTTAAAAATGCTGAGAATAGGTTGTCGTTATGCTTTGATTGTGCTGTCAAAAAATTTTTGTGGTTATTTTTCGTGGAGTGTAGAAAAAGTGAATTAAATAACCTTTCACAAACATTTTAGTAATATATTTTCCGAAAAATAATTGCTTTCCTTTTTTAACAGGAAATTATTCGGTATTTTTTAAAAGTACACTATTTTTGAAATATTATGATAAAGTTTAGCTAATTTTTTTGGTTTTGCTTAGGCTTAGGGAAATAAAGTTTACCGTGCAATGGTGGGGTTTCGAAGACTTCCAAAGATCCGTTGTTTGAATATTTTACTGACGACTCTATACTTAGATTGAAATGCATAAAATATCATACTTGAAAAATCTTACAATTGTATGTTTTTTTATTGAAAGCACATTTTGTTTGCCTTGTCTTAAATGATAAACATGTGTTCAAGTGAATTCCTTAAGCTAGAGAGAATTAAAAAAGGCAAGAAGTTATTTTTTACATTTCTACTGCACTGCCACAACCTATTTTTGTAGAAGTTATTTTTCCAAAGATTTTATCATAAAAACTCAATTATTTTAATTTTAAACTGTGTGTAAAATAACTTTTAAAAATTTCGTGTTTAAGTATGATGTTTTTTAAACTATTTACGTAGTTTTTTATTATTAACTTGTATAATATTTAAGCAAGAAAAAATGTTATTTATAATTAAAAACCAAGCGATTTTATGTAAAGTTTAATTTTCTACACGTTCAAACGATTAAAATTTAATTCAGCTTAGCTAAGCTCATTTAGTCTAAAAAATTTACATATTTGTGGCAAACGTATTTTTTCTTAGCTCAGTACCTTCGTGTCCAGTACCCTCGTGTCCAGTACCCTCGTGTCCAGTACCCTCGTGTCCAGTACCCTCGTGTCCAGTACCCTCGTGTCTAGTACTCTCGTGTCCAGTACCCTCGTGTCCTAGAATCGAAATATTTTATTACTCAATACTATAAACGAGAGAAAACTAAAGAGAAACGTGCCACAGAATGTGAAAACAATATTTATAATGTACTATAATGCTCATTTAGTTTTTTTTTCAAAAAATAGGAAGGGTTTTTGAAAAAGATTACATCAGGTGGAAGCTTGTTCCAATGGGAAACCACCCTGTTTTTTTAAAAATTATTTGGCTATATCAAGACCAAACACTGAAGGTTTTAGCTTGCAGCCATTGTTCCTTGTTTTAGTAAATTTATCAATTCAGAAAAAAGTAAATTGATTAATATCAACAAAACTATTTAAAATCTTGAAACACATGGTAAAATTAGTTTTTAAACGCCGTAATGTAAGACTTTCTAGGTTTAATTCTTTAAGTCTTTGTTCATATGAAATATATGGAATGGAGCATCGAGCATATAGCCTTTTAATAATTACTCGTTGTACTTTTTTAATGCAATCGATATCTTTTTGGTAATGTGGGAACCAGACAAAGCTTTTAAAGGTCTTACATACGTTTTAAAAGCCTTGAGCAACATATGCATATTACATGACATTAAAGCTCTGTATATAAAAAACACTCTATATAATGCTTTTGCGGCTATATTTCTACAATGAGCACTGAATTTTAAGTGGTTTGTGATTGTGATGCCCAAATCTCTTACTTCATTTGTATGATAAATTTCCGTATTTTTAGTTGATAAGTTTTTTTTACATTTTTATTTCCAAAAAATAAAACGCTACATTTTTCAAACGCAATGTTTAGTTGCCAGTTATTACACCAGTCTGAAAAATGTTTTAGATCTTAGGAAAATATATCAGAGGAGTCTGGGAAATTCATTATTTGATACAGCTTGGTATTATCAGCAAAAAGATTAATATTGGTGTCATATTTTAAGCAGCCAGGGATATCATTTATGTACAGAAGAAAAAGCAAAGGACCTAAGACACTGCCTTGGGAAATTCCACTTGAAACCTTTTTGTAATCAGACATATAGTCACCGATGACAACTTTTTGACCTCTGTTTGATAAATTGTTTTTAATTCAAGCAAGCAGCTCGTAATCTATGCCATATTTACTAATTTTAAAAATGAGTTTCTTATAACTGACAGTGTCAAAGGCTTTAGCAAAATCCACGTACAAAGCATCTACGGATTGTCTATTATCTATTGCTGTTATCCAATTTTTCAAAGTAAGTAAAAGTTAGACGCCCACAGACTTTTTGCTAAGGATGCCAAATTGTTCATTAGTAATCAGATTTTTTTACGAAGGTAATTTAAAACATAATCAGATATAGATTCCATAATTTTTACGCAAACTGATGTAAGAGATATTAGACTAAAATCGGAACATAAACAAATTAACTCTTTTTTTATGATTTTTTAAATAATAACAATAAAAACAACATCAAGTATACTTTTGTGATAAAAGAATAAAACAACAACGAAAATGCTGAAGACTTAGTAACAGTAACAAACAATGTCAAGTTCTCCTGCGAATTTCGCACTGATAAATTCAGACGTAAATTCTTAAAATAGGCGTGTTTTTTTTAACTTTTAGTACTAATGTTTTTTTTAAATGAAGTGATTTCATATGTGATTCATTTATTTTGGGGAGAAATCGTTTCAACATTTTTGTAAAAGTTTAATTTTTTTAATGTTTTTTTATTTTTAGGTTAAAAGAATTTGTACAGATTGTGCTTCCAGCATTGACAAGTGCATTCCGTATCCCTACTATAATATTCTGGACTATTTAGAAAGTCAAGCTTTTTTAAACTGTATAAAACCGACTGTAACGAATTTCTTGTAAGTCTGTTTTTATATTTGATTTTAAATAGTTTTAATTAGCAATCTTAGCTGTAAAAAATAAATATATAAAACCTTAATCAGGGCGAAAAATTTTAAAAGCTTCAGGGTTATTTCAGTTCCATGAATAGTTTGGCTAAAAATTAAAAAAAAAATACTCGTTTTAATTTATTTACAGCATTAATTTTTGTCAAAGCTTTAACGACTTACATTATTTTTAAATCTTAAACAAAGATATTGTAATTTTATCCAACGATATGTCTGTATCTAAAAATATACTTTTAAAATGCGCAAATAAAGAACAAAACAAATAAACAAGTAAGTAAAACATTAAACAAAAATAGAAAATTATAACATCAAAATAGTTTGGAGAAGTAAAACAAAAATAACGAAACATAAAAATATTAAATCAGCTACATGGTTTAACAACAACAGCATGGTTTTAAATCATTAACAAAGTGAACTGAATTAAATTTTAGCCAGAATTTGGGAATAAAAGTTCCAGAGGTATTTTCGCTACCGGACAACAAAGTGAAATTTATCAGTTCATACTATGACAATGGAAAATGCAGACGGGATTGTTTTATAAACGCTTTCACCAAAACTACAAATCCGTGTCAAATGTAAGATAAAAAATATAATACAAACATGAGCACCGCCGAAAAAAACCACCAGCTATTGCTTAACCTGGTTTATTTATTAAAGGTGGGTACCGGAGTCAAACTTTTTTTCTTTAATTTTGATTATGTTTTGTGAAAACCTTACTCCTGCCCCCAATAGCCCACAAAAATTTTTTATCAAAATTTCTCCAGTAGTTCAAGAGATATGACCCTCCAAAAATGGCGTTTTATGACAATTCTGTATTTGAAAATTTGCTCAATGAGTATTAAAATTTAAATTACACAATATGCTTTCAAAGAAAGCGGCTACTTTCTACTTTAATTTGATACCTTGATCGTTAAGATTTGTGCAGTATTTTTTGAGATATTGCGGTTTCCGCACAAAAAACCCGCATTTTTTTAATAAAAATAAAAAGGTTGGTCAAACTGAATCAAATCACTGCCGTCGTTTGTTCTTTTAACAAACAAATCGCGGGTTTTTAGTACGGGAAACGAAATATCTCAACAAATACTGCACCAATATTAACGATCAAGGTATCAAATTAAAGTATAAAATATCTGCTTTTTTTAAGTGCATACTTTGTAATTTAAATTTTAATACTCATTGAGCAATTTTTCAAGTACAGAATTGTCGAAAAACACCTTTTTTGGAGGGCCATAACTTCTGAACCATTAGAGATATTTTGTTGAAAAAATTTCAATGGGCTATTGGGGCAGGGGTAAAGTTTTCACAAAAAATAACCAAAGTCAAGGACAAAAAGTTTGATTTGGTACCGCACTTTTAAGCCTGCTTGGGAAACTCAGAAAATTTCTAATTGTAATCACAATTTTCAGCTATAATAAGCAAATTTTAAGCTATTAAAAGATTTTATGCTACTGTGTTTCTTCTTCCTCTATATTTAAAAGTTTATTCATTTATTTCGCATAACGTTAATAACGCATAACGCATCCCACTAATCATTCTTATTACTTTTAAAAAATGCTCTACAAATAGAGCAGAAGTTAAAGCATTTTTATATGGGCAGTATGTTTTGATTAAAAAACCAAAACGTGTTAAAGGAACAAAAATCAAAATTGGATGCCTATATAAAAAATTATTTGACAATAGCAAAATTTCTTTATATTACAATAAATCGAATATGTTGATAATTGTAGAAATGTAACTCTAAATCTAAAATATGCTAGTCTTCAAAAATATTTTTAGGAAAATCCTTTTTGAAACTTCACTTACATGCCCCTATTCAATTAATAGTCACATTTTAAAATTTAAGCACTTTTGTGAGGCGAAAAACTTTATTTTTTTATTACACAAAGTTTTTTTAAGAAGAACCAAAAAAAATCAATATTTCAATTCTTTTAAACCTTGAATATTGTTATTTTATTTAGTATACACTACACTACTTTTGTAAAGAACATTGTACACTACTGTGGGATCATTACTTTTTATAAAAACTAATGATTTTTAATTATTTTCAGAAAAAAAAGTAAAAGTAATTTAAAAAACTTTAATTTAAGTAAAGTAAAAGTAAAAGTAATTTATGATATTTTAATTTAAGTAAAGTAAAAATAAAAGTAACGGTCGAAATTTTATTTAAGTAAAGTAAAAGTAAGATTTATTTTTTAAGTAAAAGTAAGAGTAAAATTATAATAAAAGTAATTTTGCAACGGATCAAAACGTCGATTTTTGGAGCTCCAAAAATTTTTATATGGGCATTATATTTTGATTAAAAAACCAAAACGTGTTAAAGGAACAAAAATCAAAATTGGATGGCCATATAAAAAAATTATTTGACAATAGCAAAATTTCTTTATATTACAATAAATCGAATATGTTGATAATTGTAGAAATGTAAAGGCCCGTTCACACTTATGCACAATGCACGATTCACAATGCACAATGCATTAAAACCCGGAAAATAGGTGTTCACACTTACGCACAATGCACGATGCACAATGCACAATGCACTATCGGACTTTGAACGGCGTTCCAAGTTTTGTGCAAGTAGCAGCGCGTTTCGAAAATTTGTACGCACTTTTTTCGCAAAGTACGTACGTTGAGAACTCTTCTGCTTAAAAAACCAATCAAATAATAAATATTCATGTACAAACGAATTTACATTTCATTATACATAAAATTTAAAACATATTTTTGCGGTTAACAAAATATAAAACATAATTCTATGCAAAAATAAATAAAAAAGAGGGATTTGGGACTATATTTTAGCTTTTTTTAGCTTTGCTGACTAATAATCAGGATTGTGCATCCCAACATCGGTTAATTTGAGTTTGTTGTCAGTTTGGATTTGCAGCAACGCTATTCTTTGTTATGTTTCGTTTTTTTATAAGAGAAACATGCATTTTTAAACCATATTTAACAATAGTTTTGGCTGAAAATTAGTTTTGATGCATTATGCATTGTGCGTAAGTGTGAACAGGTAATATAATGCATGGTGCATGGTGCATTGTGCATTATGCATCGTGCATTGTGCATAAGTGTGAACGGGCCTTAACTCCAAATCTAAAAAATACCAGTCTTCAAGAATACTTTTTTGAAGAAACATCTTTTTTAGGACTTCACTTACATGCCTTTATTTAACATTTTTCGGTCTTAACATACAGGAGAGGTTAAAGTTCACCTTTTTATTTTAATTTATTAGAACATTTTTAAAGCTTCATCACCACTTTTTTAAATTAACAAATACTTTTTATTTTTGTAAAATATAAAATAATAAAATTATGGCGAGTATTCGGTTTCTAGCTTGTTTCAAGTTGTTAGTTTTAGTAATTTTAATCAGATAACTTATTTTTTAGCAAAAAAATCATAAAATTAATGTCACGTGAATATCTTTGTGCTCTTGTGGGTGTGTTGGGATTTTTTTTGGGTTGCTTTAGTGGTTTGTTGTGTTGGGGCTGGCGGGGTTGGGTGGGCGGCGGGGGTTTTTGTTTTTGCAGTGAAATTGTTTTTGTGTTTTTTTTTTTTTTTTTTTTTTTTTTTTTTTTTTTTTTTTTTTTTTTTTTTTTTTTTTTTTTTTTTTTTTGTTTTTTTTTTTTTTTTTTTTTTTTTTTTTTTTTTTTTTTTTTGTTTTTTTTTTTTTTTTTTTTTTTTTTTTGAATAGTGGATTGCAGGAGGTTTATTTTATATAGCCTAGCCTTAGTTTTAAAGTTAAAATAATTTAGCTTAGTCTTATACTTAGTAGTAAATAAGTTAATATGATAAATTTAAGTTGTATTGTGTCTTAATATATAATATGTTATTTATTTATAAATTATTCTCTTCTATAGTTATTATAGATTGGATTGTTTAGTTTAATTAAAAGGATTCTACAGGTTTTTGGTTTTTGGTTGGTTTTGGTTTTTATATTAGTTTACTTATTATGTTTTATAGTTGGTATGTTGTCGCTGGTGTTGTAGTTTGTATATTTATATATGTATGTTTTTATCTATATTAGGTATACTTTCTGTAATAGATAGTTCTAAGAAATTTATTGAAAAAACATTATTATCTTCTTTTATTAATCCTTCGTAATTACTATCATAGAATAGAAAAGATATATTTATTTTTTGTATTCTCGAAAAAAAAAATAATATTATATAGCAAAAACTAGTATTAGTATCTCTTAGATTATAAATAATAAATAAAAATATATCATATAAATATACTATATTCTTTTTTTATTTATCTTATAGTTCTTATGCTTTTATGTTTATTATAAGATTTTATATGTATGTTTGTTTTATGGCTGTGCTGCAGCTGGAGCTGTAGAGGGGGTTGGTGGGTGGATTTCCGGTGCTGTGGCGTTGGGTGTGTCGTTAGAGATTTATTCGATTGCAGGAGAAAAATTAAAATTGAATGAGGAGTAGGGATGTGTCATAGTAGAGGAGGGGTATTTTTTTTATATTGGAGGCCTTTTTCTTCTTATTTTGATAGAGGATTTTAAATGTTTTTTGGGGATTTTTTTGGTTTGGTCTTTTTTGTTTTTTTTGGAGTGTTTTTCTTTTCCGGGAAAAGATATGCGTTGCCCCGTGCCTATTCTTGCCGAGCTCTTTTCCCCTAATTTGGTTTTACCGCCCCTTTAGTTTTATTATTACCCAAAAACCTTAAGTTCTTCTTAAGAAAAATAAAACCGACTTTGAACTACTTTTTGTAATTTCTCGAGATTTATCAAAAACATATGGCCCAAGAAAATTTCCAATATATATACATTAAGTTTTTGACGCACGCGACTTGCTGTGCATATACCACTGATTTCTTACGCAGAGATTTTTCATGTTGTCAAAATTCGTTTTTTTGTGTAGTGCATTTCACGCAAAAGTGGAAGAAAAGTTCCCATATGCACTTCAAAACGCTAACACTGTTAAAAATCGCGTTAAAAATTAATTAAAAAAAACAACAGTGCGCCTATGAAATAGAAGAAAATGGCGGGTTTTTAGATTTAAAGTCGCACAAATACGAATTTCCAGCGGATTTTTTGTTAAAAAAATAGGATTTCATCATTTTTGAGTTATATATGTTTACTTTTATTAAAAATATAATTATAAAAATCTTAAACTGAATTAGCAAACTTTTTTAAAAGTAAAAGCTCAAAGATCATTTTTACTGGAATTTCTATTTAAATACCTAGCACTTTTACTGGTATTCATAAAATTTTGGACCGGGATTATACGAACTGGATCCGTAAATTTTGGCAAAAAACTCTGGACCGGGTGGTACACCTTTTAGACTGTGTTCAGCATTTAATATCGTTAATTTTTGACACGTATTAATTGATTTTTTCAGCAAATTTTATTAGAAATTTTTTTTTTCAAATTAAATACAAACAGTTTACTAATTTCTCGTTTAAAAAAATCAAGTTTGATGTCTTTTGGGCTGTATAAAAATACTGAACTCGCTAAAAAAGTAAACTGACCCCGCAGGGTTTTCCTGCCTAATAAAGCATACCCAGTCCGAAAAGACCCTACACAAAATTTATGAATACAGTGTAGTTTTAGCAATGAATTTCAAAATGTTAAAATAAAAACAAGAAATCAACTTGATTTTTTTTATTTAAAAAAATGTTTTAACATCACTAAATTTTTAAACAGTTTCAATAACACCTAAAAATAAAAGTAAGAATATAATATAATCCAAACAAATGTCCAGTTGTACAATAAACTTTCATAAAAAAAACTCACACATGAGCGAATTTAATAGGAATTAGTTTCAATAACACCTAAAAATAAAAGTAAGAATATAATATAATCCAAACAAATGTCCAGTTGTACAATAAACTTTCATAAAAAAACTCACACATGAGCGAATTTAATAGGAATTATTACCAATTTATGCTAATTTTTTGTACGCGGCGATTTTTTAAACGTGTCAAAAACCAAGTTTGGCGTACAAAATATCGCTGTGCGAGAAAATTTTTATTGAGTGCACAAAAAAGAGCTTGCGCCGAAAAATAAGACGGGCATCATTTCTCTTTAAATTTAGCTAAAAAATTTACTGTACACATAGCCGAAAATTCTCTGGGGTTATATATTTTTGATATAAACAGATATTATAATAAATGTAATATTTATTGTTTACGTCTTATAAATGGACTTCTATTGTCAAACACTAATCTTGTAAATAAAACCTACGAAATGGTTTTTAATGCTCAAAAAATCTTCAAATTTTTAGAATAACGACTCATGATTACAATAAGCAATCTTATTAAAATGGAGTTTTAATAAAATCTTATTTAAGCGATTACATTAGCTCTTCAAATAAAATTTTATATATTTATCACTGTCTAAAATTGTAAAAAGTGCTTTGAAATTTGTATTCTTAGGGATCCTTACCCCGGTTTGCCCCCGTTGATTTGACAGCTAAATTGCCGGGACCGGGGCCGGGGCCGGGGTGGAGAAAATTGCGTTTGCCGGGGCCAAGGCCGGGGCCGGGGTAGAAAAAAAGTGCTGGGGCAAGTCAAGGCCAGGGCCGGGGTTCCGGTCGATCCCTAGCAATACCATTCAATCCTAAATAATATCACAGTAGTATCGTTTGTCTCAGTAGAGGGACTTGATCTAGGCACCTTTAGTACGCAAGACGAAATTTTTGTTGCTGTACAAGAATCTTAACATGATAGTGAATCTATGATTTCAAAATAAAAACCACAATAATTTTTAGCTTTAAATAACGTCACCTTAGTCAGCGCTGTTACACACCAGATCGCATCCTTGTGCTGAGAAACTTAATGTTTAGGTATACAAAAATCCATAAGTTACCCTCACCTATTTATTATATTAAAAAGCTAACATAATTTTTTCAAGGGATTTTATATAATATTTTGTCGTTTTATTCTTCATTAATTTTTTCGTTTCCACTTTTCAGCTGCATGCGATCCACACGGGCCATGGACTTGGCGTCCAAGTTCATCGGATGTTGGAGTTTTGTGCGCGCCGCCGTTCACAAAAAAGGCATCAACCCCTTGCCGCAATTTTGTCCACCGCCTTCCGGCACCTGTTCCGAAGATCCGAACGCATCCGCGCGCGTGTTTCCTTGCGAAGAAGGATCCTGAAATCCACCTGTTGCATATTGGGCGAAACGTGTTGTGATACCATATTATTATTTTTATTGAATAATAAATGGATCCTTTATGCTTTTCATTCTGACAAAAAAAATTGAAAAAACCGCGTAATTAGGTAGCATAGGCCTACATAAACAACCTTTGAGATATGTAATTTCTATGGCAAAAACAGTGTCCGTTTGTAAAATAAAGTTTTATTATGCGTGCTGATGGGGAAGCATGAATTCACGAATCTATAGCATAATAAATAATTTTCATAACATGTTGTTTAATTTGCATGAACATAAACTTGGTTCTGCGCGCAGCTAATTGGATGTTCAGTTCAGTATTAGAAAAAATGCATAAGAGTAGAGAATGTCCGACTGTGTGTTAAACAGTTTTTCTAATTATACGTAGATTATTCCACATTGTAGATTTTTCATCAGGTAAAAAATCTACAACGACCTGTGGAATAATCTACAATTTGCGGAATAATCTAAATAATAATTTTTCTTTGTAAACTGCAGTGTTGCAAACAAAAAAATGCGAACGTAAAACTCTTTGATGAGAGATTTTTACGTAATGTCGTCAAATATTGAACGTTTTTTTGTTTAATCCGATGTATAAATTATTTTACATGTTAAACATAAAGATTTCGAATAATTTTAATTATTCGACAGTATTATGTAGAAAAATTTCATCTATGTATTTTGCGTTTACAATTTTTTACTTTGCAAATTTTGAACTGGTAAAAAACTATGAACGTAAAATCCTTGGCTTAGATTTTTCACGTAATGTTGTCAAATACTGCAGGTTTTTTGTGGCATCGGACTTATAAATTACTTTATATGTTGAAACGTGGAATTTTTGACTATAAGTTGAATTATTTGACAGTGTATTATGTAGAAAGATTTAGAAGTTTTTCGTTTGCAAATTTTTATTTCTACATGATAAAAAATCTACAAGTAGATTGTGTCACATATAATTAGAACAAATGTTTAACCTTTAACACACAGTCGTACATTCTGTACTCTAAAGCCCGGTTCACACTGAGGTGGCAATGCCACCAATGAGAATGCCAACGCTGAGTTCACATCACACTGGAGTGGCATTGACACCGCTGGAGACCCAATGTTGGCATTTCATTCGCGTGTAGAGCTAAGAAAATATTGATAATTAGCACTTTTTTACTTTATGATTATGAAGACAATGAAGATATTAATATCCTTATATTGCTCGCGCTGCAAAAAAGACAGATAAAAAAGACTTTCAAACTCGCACAAGAAAGGGGGTACATACTATTTTTCAACGGCGCAAACAGCAGGAAGAATTCCACGCTTTAGTTCAAGAACTTAGTTTAAGACTGCAAGATCATGAATATTTTCTAATGATGGGCGGAACTACGGAACCCCTGGAACGCTGGAACCGGAACCAGCACCGGAATTGGGACTTTCCAAAAATCCAGAACAGGAACCAGAAACGGAATTGAGATTTTTCAAAAATCCTGAACAGGAACCAGAACCCCAATTTTAAAGTTTGCTCAGAATACCTGGAACCCAGAACCGGAACTGTTTATTACACTGTGAAACCCCCGGAATATCCAAACCGGAACCAGAACTGGAATTGAGATTTTGCAAAAATCCAGAACAGGAACCAGCACCGGAATTGAGATTTTTCAAAAATCCGGAAGAGGAACCGGAACTGGAATTCCAAATTTTGCCCAGAACTTCTGGAACCCAGAACCGGAACTGCCCATCACTAATATTTTCATGACTATTTTCATCACTAATATTTTCATGACTAATATTATTTTCATTGCTAAATTTGATTATTTAGCTTAAATCATTTTTGTTTAATAAAAAAGAAAAACTTATAAGAATTTGAAAATTTGCAACAGAATGCGCAGCTGAAAAATTTCCAAGTTTTTTATTAATGCATAAAAAATAAAAATTCATATTCAAGCACTTTTTCATACTATTTTTTATGATCAGATAACAGAACTAATATTTCATAATGCATAGTTTATGCATAGTTTAATTCTGTTGTATCATCATTTCATTTTTCTTTTCTTTTTCTTTTTTTTTTCTTCTTTTGTTCTTTTTTTTTATTTTTCATTAAAATCATATTTCAAATCGAATGAAATCAAATTTGCGACTTAATCGCCGCCAACATAAATTATATATCCCACAATATATCAACATAGCTATCTGAAATGACTTTAAAGACTCCAAAAGAGCACTTATTTAAGTCAGATTAAAACTTTTCTTGAATGCTCCAAAGAATCAACAATTACTTGAGACGGGAGTAGATTTTTTCAATGTATAACTACCTTATTTGTAAAAGGAAATTTCCTTGCATTAATTCGACTTTCTTCAACAACCAATTTGAAGGGATGACCACGGGTGGGCTGGAGGTTAAACTTAAAAAAATCATTGGCTTGCAAATTGTTAACGCTATGTATAATTTTAAAGCACTCATACAAATCAATTTTGTCTCTTCGGTCCTTTAATCTTTCTAAACCTAGGTAATCCAGCCTTTGTCAATAACCATCAGGTAACAACTTGCATTTATAAAACAACCTTCTAGTGAAATTTTGTTGCACTTTTTCCAAAATGTTTATGTCTTTTTGTAAATAAGGGTTTCAAACTAAACTAGCGTACTTTAGAATCGGTCTAACATAGGACTTATATGTTCTGAGAAGATTATTTCTAGAGTTTGAGTTAAATGTTCTAAAAATTAATGATGTCACTCTCATTGCTTTGTTTGCTGTGATTTCACAGTGTTTAGAAGATTTCATATCATAAGATATATAAACACATAGGTCAGGCACATTGGCTTGCTCAAAAGAGGAACGGCCCCCCCGTCCCTCTTCTGAGCAAGCCACTGTGCTCGTATCGTGGCTCCAAGCAAATCCGATGTTTCGGGACGCGCATTATCAAAAATACCTTGCAAAGTATCCATCTTTAAAGGAGCACTGTCACAATAGGGCTTTAAAAATACCGGTTTGGGCAATTTAATTAAATACCAATAAAATACTTGCGTTAAAAATTTAATTAAATGCAATACCAATAAATACTGCCCACAATTTTCTAATTAATTGAATACCAATAAATACTAATTGAATACTTGCCTTTTTTTTACTTAAAAATACCAAAAAAATACTTCAAATTTTTTTCAATAATAAAATACCAAAAAAATACTTAAAAGATTAAGGACTATATCTCTTTCATTTGACGTATGTTTGGTAAATATTCATATGAATAAGTCGCTTTGTCATTATGTAATGCTATAACTTAGAATATACTTCTTCATTTCTTTTTTGACTTGGTATTCATTTACTATTTCGGCATTCCAATACTAACGACTTATTTTTTCGGTATACAAATAAAATCGGTTCCTATTCTGGTATTCGAATACCACGAAGTATTCGATTATCTCAAAATCAATTGAATCCAATACCAATAAATACTGACCTTCCAAAAATGGTATTCAATCAATTACATAAATACTGACCCCCAAAAAAGTGGTATTTTTTTGGCATTCGAATACTAATTGAAGTATTTTTTTAAGCCCTATGTCACAAATCAAATTCTTATAACGCCCGAACCGGACTGCTTCTTTAGTACTGAACCGATTCAGCTAAAATTTAAAAATGTTGTAGCCTTGTAGTGGAGCACTCCAAATACTAAAGTTGAGTTAGGTAGGTTTGGTATTAAAGGAGCAGTCCGGTTCGGGCGTTATAGGAATTTGATTTTTGAAAGTGTTCCTTTATCTACACGCATTAATTTCATATTTTTGTTTGGAATAAACCCTTAAAAACCTGACCTAAGGTTTTTAGGGTAAACTTATTAATTTGTATTTTTAATTTTCAAAACTATAATATATTTTTAAGGAGTGACGTTAATTGGAGCTCTTTGGAGTGGAGTTTCTATTGTAGAAATTTTCTTAAAAGACAGATTTCCTCTATGAATTCGAAGCTTAACCAAAATTTGTGCTAAACTAATGCATATTTAAAGAACAAACATTACTCTACGTGCAATAAAAATTAAAGTGTTTATTTTCTTATCAAAGAAATTAAATCAAACAATAATAATAAAAAAAGACAAATTTCATCTTTACTTAAACGACTGTTTATTTTGGATCTCACCGCAACAAATTTGTTTTGTGTTGTTTTATTTGTTTTCAAAATGTAGTCGATGGAATTTTCTATAGTCATTGGTTTTTTGTAAGACGCATTAAAAATATTTTAAGCTTCGAATGTAACTTTTTTGTGTTATTTCGTTTAATCAGGAAAGAGCGCGGAACGCTCTTTGCTTTATATTAATTAAATGGGTTAAGCCACTGCGCGGTTAACCATTGTTTATGCGCGGTTAACCACAGCGCAATAAAGCTCAACGCGCCGCTTTCAGAATATCACAAAACTGTTATATGTTATTAAACATACTTTCGTCGCTTCTTTTTCTTCTTAATATTATTTTAACTTAAATAAACACATAATATTCACAAAGAAGCTGTAAACCTCGCGTGCTCTTTTAAAATAGTTAGTTAAATTAGATTGAATTTAGTATATTTACTGAAAGCCTGGGATTTTAATTTTTAAAACACTATAACCGCTTAGCCATGTAACGTCTCGAAATATGGGTCATATTAAGCGAGATTTTTAAAGAAGGAATGCGACGAAATTACTTGTTTTTCGTTTTTTGGATGAAATAGAGGAAATACAGGACTTAACGTCTTAGTATTTCAACGCTGAAATTATGTGTTTCATAATTAATTAATTACTTGTTTTTCGTTTTTTGGATGAAATAGAGGAAATACAGGACTTAACGTCTTAGTATTTCAACGCTTGTAAATTATGTGTTTTATAATTAATTAATTACTTGTTTTTCGTTTTTTGGATGAAATTTTGGAAATACAGGACTTAACGTCTTAGTATTTCAACGCTTGTAAATTATGTGTTTCATAATTACCCGCTGACTTAAATTTTACAACTCACATAAGGCGTCGTATTTTTGTAACATCAACAAAACGAAAGTTGTTACAGAGACAAAAATCTTGTACAATATAATTTTTAAAAAATGTATTTAATTTTTAAAAAATGAAATGCTTGTATTGACACTATGAGGTTTGCAAAATTTTCGGTACATTTTTTGTTTACTTTTATTATTATTTTTTTTATTTTTTTCACTAGTGTTTTCTATCAAAATGACTGTTATTAAAACAAAGGTAAAAAGCTTAAAAATTGAATCAAAAACTGACCGTTGATTTAAAATTATGTTTTTTAAAATTAATTCTCAAAATTAAAATAATTATGTAAAAATAAATACACTGAAAAAAACAAGAGAAAAAAAAATATAATAATAAGATTTGTCTCTTTATTTGAAAACAAATTTTTTCAACTACCCATTTTATTTAGTTTATTTTGCAGTGTGGTTACATTTTGCAGTTTGGTTTACATAACAAAATAATCGTTTAAGGCACATTATGGTTGAAAAATGCCAAAAGTGTGGTCCTGAGTTTATTCGGTTTGTAAATATGCTGATCAACGACACTACATTTTTGCTGGATGAAAGTTTACAGGTTAAAATTTTTTTAATAAAAGAATTTATATTCATTTTTGTTTTTTGTTTAATGTTAAAAATTGTAAATATTTTATAATTCGTTGCCATCGGTATAGAATTAGTGAGAATCGATAGTACTTGTAACTTGGAAAAATTTGGTCACTTAGCATAATGCGAAATTTAAAATATAGCAACCGGCATTAACAATTACAGACAGTTAAGGCTGGTTCATACTTATGTAAAAACGTCCTTTGGACTTTATCCAAAGGTGTCCAAAGGACGTTTTTACATAAGTATGAACCAGCTTTTAGTCGTTCGGTCGATAACTGGATGCACGAGAAACCAAACCAATCCAAACAATTTACACGACAAATCTCTATAATTTTATTGCTTATGCATTTTTACAAGCAATAACATAACTCGTAGATTTACGCGTTACTTTTAATACTAAAATACGGAAAAAATTTCCTTCTTTTTTAGCAGAACTCATTTTTTATATTAATGACAAACATGGATGAACAAGGGGGTGGGCGGTAGGCTAGGGTCCACCCCCCCCCCCCCACCTAGCCTCGACGTTTTGAGCCCCCCTAGAAAAAATCTAGGGGGGCCCCTCCCATCAAATTTTCGAATTTTTTATCACTGACCCCCCTCTATATTTTGAAATCTGACCCCCTCCCCTCTCGAGAAAATTTTAAGTACTTTTTTTATACTAAATTTCTTTTCTAAAAACGTGGATTTTTAACACAAATTCATGTTTTTACACCCTTTTTATACCAGAATTATCTCTTTTTTCTCAATAAAATGTAGTATTATCTCATAAAAAAACTATGATTAAACCTTTTTTGGTTTAAAAGTGTTTTGTTTCGGACATTGGACCCCACCTTCTGACATCTATCTAGGTTTGAAAATTTTTTACCCCGGGTGGACCCCCATAGAAAGCTAGGGGGGATGACTTCCCTCTAGGACCCCCCTAGATTTTGGCATGTGATTTACCGGGGGTAAAAGCCCACCCTAGCTTCAGTGACAGTATTCATCTATGATGACAAATCTTACAATTTATTTCCAAAATGATTTATTTTAGGCCCTTAATACAATCAACGAATGCGAAAAAATTATGGAATCGCCAGAATTTGCAACGAAAACAAGGGTATACTGACATTTTTTTTAATGTTTGGCGCATTATAATTTTGTAGTCACAACAGTAGAGTGACTTAAAACAGAAAAAGTGGTATAATATTATTGTTTATGACATTAATAGTTTAAATTTTTATGTGTCATCATCATATTATATTTGTTATTTTTATTTCGGGGTTAGGACAAAGGTATAATGTAAATTCAACGCTAGGTGGCAACGCAAGAACTCAACCTTTCTCCACAGGCTTCGGTTAAACATACACTTTATTCGGATTTGAGGTTACAAAATAAAGAGACAAATCTTATTATTATAATTTTTTTTCTCTTGTTTTTTTCAGTGTATTTATTTTTACATAATTATTTTAATTTTGAGAATTAATTTTAAAAAACGCTAATTTTAAATCAACGGTCAGTTTTTGATTCAATTTTTAAGCGTTTCATTATTAATAACAGTCATTTTGTACCTTAAAATTTACGTGAACAGGTGGGTTAAATTTTACTCCTCTTTTCCTCATTGCGGATTGAAGGGGTTTACCTTTTTTCTCTCAGAATTTGTATGATTAACTTTATTAGTTGAAAGGGAAGTCATTAGTTTAACCCCCTTATCCTATCCACCCAACAAAATTTAAGAATTTGCCTAGATCAATTTACTCCCCAAAAAGCCCTTTTTAGCCTCGATTTTCTATCTAAAAACAACCTAATTTTTGAAAGGAAGGTATAATAACTGATGCTGTCATCTATAGTTACCCTCAGCTCAATTCACAGGCCCACTGGCTATGCAATCAATCAATCAATCAATCCACAGGCCCACACTCAAAAACTCGGAATTCAATTTTCTTTCGGGGATTTTGGTTTTTGGAAAACTTTTTGTTTTAAAATAACAATTATTCTTTTTCAAAAATATGATTATTGTTGTTAATTTTAGGAAGAACAAAGAAGTGTCAGAGACAAAATGCGGGAAAGCCAAGGTTTAGCCCGAAGCATGCTTCAGCTTGGTAGAGAAACTTTGGACACATTTGTTCGTCTTTCTGAACCTCTAGCAGATGCTTTTTTAAATCCAGTAAGTTTTAGAATTTTTAAAGTTTTTCCACTTTTTCACGATGTTCAAAATTTAATTATAAGAATTATTGGGCTTTTGTGTATAACTTTGTTTGCCCCTTGTTTCTAATAATTCTATTGAAACGTTCTTTCTCGTGATGTTATTTTCATAGGGTAGTGCATTTAATTTCGGCTTTTTTCCCAATTGGGCATTTTTGATTTTGGACTATATCTTTGGTAATCCTGGACGGAATACGACGTTTGATAGCTCAAATGAGAGCTAATTATGTGTAGATGACTGTCGTGAGCTTTTCATTTGTTATGTTACGATATTTTCATTTGAAATTGTGTGATTTATAATTTAAAAAAATTGTTACTCGTTTTTAGAACATGGGCATTTCATGAATACGCAATAAATTGGTTTAAAAATTAAACTGTCCTGGTAAAATTTAGTCTATTTTCCGAATTTTTAGTCCCCGTGGTTCTAAGATGTGTCTGTGGTGAGCAATCGTTATAAAATAAAATAGTGTAATTTCGGCACACTATTTCTATAGGTAAAAACGGGTTGAATTTAGTGGTCGGGTGGTAAATTGTAGTTGTAAATAGTTAAAAGACAACGTTGAAATGTGTAAGAGTCATAGCACTGCATTTAAACTCGATTAAGGGGGTCTTTTTAAAAAGTGCCGAAATTAAATGCACTTTTTTCCCAAATTTTCCTCATTTTGATACCATTTAGCATTTTAGCTGTAACTTTTTGCCAGTTACACGTTGAACAACAAGTAAAAGTTTAAATTAAAGAAAACTGTCTGGAGATAATGATAAGTTTTTAAATTTTTGAAAATGATGATTTTTTGACTAAAAAACAATCGATTGTTTGTAAAGTGCCGAAATTAAATGCATACATTTAATTTCGGCAATTTTCCATTTTTTTAAAAACTAATTTAATTAAGTAAAAAATCAACTTTCGTACCGTGAATTATTTATGACGCAACGCAGTATCGTAAAAGCTTTAAAATGAGCTATCAAACATGAAAATCAGGCCATACAGTGAAAAGTTACATTGGAAAAACGAAAAAGTGCCGAAATTAAATGCACTACCCTATATTTGGTTTTTTAAAAAAGTTAATTTTAAAAAGTTAGTTAAAAGTTAAAAAGTTTGATTTAGTTAATCATGCACCCACTTGTCGAGGTTAAAGTCAAAAAAAATTCCGCAGTTAATTTCAGCTATTGGGTTCTCGATTGGCGGCCACGCTCAATTACAACATGAAGCAGTTGTGCGGGAAAGAGTGTCGAAACCTGAGGGTCCGGCACCCGGAACAGTACCACTGGGAGCCGCGGCGGCTTTTGGAGCAGCTCACGGATATCTACCTGAATCTGGACAGTCAAAAATTCGCGGAGTATATTGCGGCGGATCAGGTATTAGGATTCTCGGAAATTTGATCCCCGGCATTTTTAATTTCCGCGCAGTTGATCCTGCGTATGCAACGCAGACCTGTGCACGGTCTGAAAATGTCCCCCCCTCGTTTTATTGCCGCCCACCGCCAAAAAATGAAAAAGTACTCTAAAATTATGACGCCATTTTTGACCCAGATTCAGGTAGATATCCGTGAGCTGCTCCAAAAGCCGCCGCGGCTCCCAGTGGTACTGTTTCGGGCGCCGGGACCTCTAGACTTTCTACTTTTCCCGCACAACTGCTTCATGTTGTAATTGAGCGTGGCCGCCAATCCAGAACTCAATAGCTGAAATTAACTGCGGAATTTTTTTAACAGCAATACGTAACTGAACGAAGTAATAACGTAAAATAAAAAGAATAATGATAATATCTTTGCACCGTTGCGGTGTCGTGTGACTCAATTAACACCGCCGAATTTATAATTGATTAACGCATGCAAAAATATATCCACATGGGAACTTGTAGTTTCATTTTTATCATATGGTTAAAAAACGCAAACCAAATTTTTTACACTTATTGTTTTTATGGGATTTTGTTTTTCTAAAAGTTTAATAAAATGTATTATTAATTTGCTTGTTTTAAAAAGACTTGTTTCAGTCTTTTCTGACATTAAGTTTTTAGAATTATTGTAGCGTTATACTGTTCCATTTAATATAAGGCTTTTTTCAAAACTTTGATTCGTATTTTGCTAGAATTATAATTAAAAACAGGTGAACATTGAAATTCATTATTCAAAAGTATAAGCTAATGTTTTTAAAATTTAAATATTTTTATATTCAAAATTAATAATTTTATGTGGAAAAAAAATTCACCACATAACTTTGCAGTGCTTTACAATAATAAAGACCGCGCCAACGATCTTTTACAGCCACCATTACGCCTGCGCCGAGATTATACCAGTTAATATTTTATTCGTTAAACCTGCTTATCAATACTGGTACTAATACTGGAACTGAACCAAAATCAATTCGAGTACCAGTATTTTCTAACTTCCTGATTTTTTTCCAGTACCAGTACCAGTATTTTTTCAAACCGGAATTTTAAAACAGTACAGTACCAGTATTTTTGTTTTTCGAATTTTTTAATGCAGTACAGTACCAGTATTGTACTGGAACTAAAATAAGTGATACTGGAAGTACTTCGAGTACCAGTACCAGTAATACTGTAACAACACTAGTTGGTACTTGTCACTTTTGTGTAAACGCCCTGTCACTTGTCACTTTTGTGTGAACGCCTTGTCGCCTGTCACTTTGGTATAAACGCGTTGTCACTTGTCACTTTGTCACTCTAGTGTGAACCAGCCCTAACAGTTCACGATCCCATTGCGTCATCTATCGCAATTCTTGAAACGCCAGATCTTCTTTACATTTCTGCGCCTGAGACGTGATAAGAATCAGAAAGAACTATTTTAATTTGAGTCGTAGCTTGTGGCGCATTGTCAAAACGGTTGTTTTCGCACTAAAGGTTCCGGGAACAAGTCCTGAATTATACATGTTGTGCTGCAATAGGTTTTTTTTTTTTGTTTTTTTTTTTTTTTTTTTTTTTTTTTTTTTTTTTTCTTTTTTTTTTTTTTTCTTTTTCTCTCTTTTTTTTTTTTTTTTTTTTTTTTTTTTTCTTTTTTTTTTTTTTTTTTTTTTTTTATTTATTTTTTGATAATATATTTATATACAGTATTTCGTTGCGGAGATAGTGCCAAGTAATATAGGCCCTGCGTATTCTGTTTTATACAAAATAAACATTTTTTATATCAGGTTGTTGCAGTTTTTTGAAAACTTCTTTCTAACTTGAAGCCGCGGAAAAAAAAGTCTAAAGGCTGGTTCATACTTATGACAAAACGTCCTTTGGGCAAAGTCCAAAGGACAATTTTAGAAAAACCAAAACAAAGTCCAAAGGACAATTTTAGAAAAGCCAAAACGTCCTTTGGACTTTTTCCTTTGGACGAAGTACGAACGCTACTTAGAATTTGTCCTTGGGACAAAGTCCAAAGGACAAAATCCAAAGTCCAAAGGACAAAAAGTATGAACACGTTATCGTTTCGATTTTGTCCTTTGGACTTTGTCCTTTGGAAAAAGTCCAAAGGACGTTTTTACGCTGTATTTGTCATTTGGACAAAGTCCGAAGGACTTTTGTCCTTTGAACTTTGTCCAAACGATGTTTTGTTATAAGTATGAACCAGCCTTAAGGACAGTTTTCTTAACTATGGAAAATCGCGATTTTTGGCATACGAGATCTCGTGAAATACAGTAATATTTCACTAAAAAATTTATATGAGTGTTAAAAAGGCAGAAATATCACGATTATAAAGTGAACATTCATTATATTTTTGTAAGTAATTGAAATAATTGATATTAAAAATAAAATTGCAATGAAATTTTTTTAAAACCCTTAAAAATATTTACTGCACACTATTTATTAAAAAAAATACTTCCAATAGAGAGACACCGTTACCCTTTTTTACGTACGTAAAAATTAAATTGAATACTGTTTTATTTATGGTTTAATATATAATTTTCCGTGAAAAATGGGGGTTAATTTTTTCAAAACTTCGGTGAAACTTCGATTTAATTTAATTTGGTAAAATTTAAAGCTCCAGATAGTATATTTCTATTGAAATTTATAATTTTTGGAAGGCCATAATATCTTTTGTATTTTTAACGCATAAATAGTTTTGTCGTGCGTCGTGCGTTTTATCGATTTTTTTAGAAGGTTTGTTTATAAATCGCTTTTAGAGCTCATCATCCCATGGTAGCAGTGGCATAGTTGGTTAGCGCGTCGTCAAATTTTTGAAAGGTCCCGAGATCGATTCCCACATAAAACATATTTGGCCATTATTTTTTTTTATTTTAATAATGTTTTTTTTTATTTTTTTATAGTTTTAAAAATTTATTTCACCACCTCAGAATTTTTTTAGCTTTAAATGTCATATAGTATTCGTGATCACGTCATATACGTTTTGCTCCGTGGGATAGGTTGTCGGAGGAGCAGCTGCAAAGCAGGGCTTCAAAAGGAAGGCGCAAATATGGCTAAACGAATGCCGCGCGGGCGGGTTATTAGAAAGGCGAGGGCGCATTATTAGACATAAATGCGGGCGTCCCTTTATGTGCACGGTGTCCTTTGATGCGCAGGGGATTCCTTCCCTTTAGAACAATGAATTTTGACCAGGGTGACATAAATTCAAAAAATATCATTGTTGTAAACAGGATTTGTTGCCTGCTTTTCGCCAATTAGTCAAATTTTCGTCATTTGAATATCTTAAAATATTTTAATACTATATAAGTATAATAATTCAAAAATAAAGTGTGTGTAAATAAAAATGGGTAATTTTTGCTCTTTATTGCAATTGGTTTACTACTGAACGCTCTGCAATAAAAACTGTCCGGAGAGACCTTAAGGCCAAGATAAAGTTGAACTTAGATTTGTAGCTTAGGCTTAAGAGTATAGATACATATTTTAGCAATTTAGAACTTTCGGCTGAAAGTTTTAGTCATAAGTTCCATGGACTCCGCATTTCCAACAACTTAACAAAACAAAGCATTAAAATGCAGTTTTTTGAATGGAAAAACTTTGTGTATCAATATAACGAGAAACTTTTCAACTGCTGAATATTTTTTTGCTATTTTTAAGTTTCATATTAACTTATTTCAAATGTTTTTTAAATAATGTTTTTCGAATGCGGACTAAAATTTTAAGATAACGCCAATACAGGCCGATTGGGCTCTTTTTAAAATCAGTCTGAGATTACCGAGAATAGCTCGATTTTTTCTTATAATTTCTTCTCTAGGGCATTAATTGTTGCGAATACACTAAATTCATTGGTCCGTAAAGATAAATTTACAATAAGTGCTTTGATATTTTCTTTTCTTGTAATTGAGAGGGGGTGCAGGACCAGGTGTCAAACAATAAAAATCACAATAATTCTAATTCGAACACGGGAGAAATACATCTGATTGTTTAGTTACATTAGTTTCTTTCATGGGTATCACGGGGATACCCAGTTAAATACATTATATAAGCGTACATCACCCACATTTGTCATTGTTTTCAAGAATAATATGATCCTTCGAGATTTATATCACACCTTAAGCTTTATGTTAACAGCAATTTTCCACATTTGAGTTTTTTTTAATTCACTTTTTTACGTACATATATTCCATCAAATGTTGGCAAACCAAATTAAAGATACAAAAAATCAATTTATAACCAATTAGTATGCTGCACCTTTAAATTAAAACAAACTGAATTTTAGTGAGATATTTTTTTATTTTGTGTTGTATAATGACATTCTTTCAAAATAGACCGTTAAAAATATATATATATATCATGAAATCATGACGTTGCTCATTTAGATGTCTATATTTATAAATAAAAACTCGGGTGTAAGCTTTATGTATTGGTCCTTATTTTTGTTAAAGTTGTTATTGAATATTAATACTTTTGATTAAAACTTCTTATAATTTACTTTGGATACTTTACTTTACCCTGTTATTTGCAAAACGTGAAAATTAGCGAGATATCAACAACAAATTTTGCACGTTTTTTGTTATGGGACTTTTGTTTCAGTAGTATTTTTTGTATTAATTTTATAAAAACTCACTTAAAAATCCATTCACAGTAAATTTAATATTTTTATCATCAAAGTGGTTTTTGTTAACTGTTTTAATAAACTCTGTTAAAAAACTGTTTGTTTTTTATAAGGGTTTAAAAGTTAAAAAAAAGCTCTTACTTATATTTAAATTGTCTTTGTATCCTTGAATAATGTTTTACTTCGGGCTTTATATATGTGACGACCCAAAGTGGAAAGCGAAATAACCAGGGGCTGAAAAATTTAGCCAGCCAAATTTATTGAAATATTTGGCCGATACAGGAATTGAACCCGTAACCTCCAAAGTCGACTCTGGCGTGCTATGCATTACACCATAGGCCGAGCAGTGAAAGGGAAAAGATTATCGCCTTTTATTAAAGCTTGTACTTGGAGTTTTCACGGAAGGGACGCATACGCGGTATGTGTCACACAGCTAATGCAAGAAATAAACCGAAATTGAATCTGTATTATAGAAGATACTAGTTTATGGCCCGGTTGCACTACAAATACTTAAATCGGCAGTTTAAGTAGCGACCAGCTACTTTGCTCAGTAGTTCGAAAAATCGGGTTGCACCATAAACTACTTAACAAAGTAGCTAGTTAAATACCTTTGTGACTACTTAACTGAGTATTTCAACGTTTTCGTTGCAAAGACTGTGCGTTTTAGACTAAAATGACAGGAATTTCATCTGATACTTCCAGAAATAGGGGAACCAAATGGTCTTATAATAACGAATGCCTTTTAATACGGTTGTCCAACAGTATTTACAACGTAGTTACATAGTTCCTTCTTCAGTATTGAAAAATAAACAAACGCCAGAAGCAAAAAGATCTGCTTTTTGAATGCGAGATTTAAAGCTTATTTAAACATAAAATATCTTAAATTATTCTAGTTGCATTTTCAAGACTATTTTTATTGTTTTTAATAAGTTTTGGAAAAAAATTTCAAAAATTTTCTTACAAAATGATTTATTGCATTACTTTTTAGTTATTTATAAAATGAGTACAATAATAGGGAGTAGATCCTGAGCTTCAGTTGTTGCTCTGGAGTTCCAAAGTTTCTGAAGCATCGAAGGTCCGTTCCTGTGCTCGGAGCTCCAGGGAAAATCACTGTTCTCCTGCCAACGGCCTATTTAAAGGAATCTTTCATTGTAATTTCAAAGAATTTTCGCAATTGGAATCTGCGAATGTATAATATATTTTTTTTAATTTCAAACTTAATTGTAATATTACCACCCAAATTTTATTTTTGAAGTTGAGCCGGATTTGTAGGATAAAATACATAATCACCAAATTTTCTCGACGATCAAACGGACACATCGCGAACTGACCTTCTTACGGTTGACTTTTGCGGTTTTATCAAGTCTACCACTAAATTTTAAAAACCTTCTATCGTCTAAAAGCGCAAAGCTAAAGCAAGTTGTACTGCAGTTGTTAAATGACGGTTTTTTATTTATTCTGTTTAAATCATTTCCAATTAAGTCAGCTATATATTAAAGAAATTCCTTTTAGAATCTGAAACGGTTAAAACAATTTATTTTAAAAAAATTTAAATAGGTAATATTTAAATTTAATTTTAATAATATAGTTGAAGGAAATGGTGTAGATTTTATTTCAAACCGACATGAAAAAATTAAAAATATTTAACAAATTTTCTTGAATTATACACTTTTGTTTTTGGTTTGGACTATTTTAATTATTTGAATTGTTTAATAGCGGTACAAACGCCATTTACCGACGTTGAAATGCGACAATAAGAGTCAAGTAGCTACTTAAATTACCTCTGGAAGTGGTTTAAATTTTTTACTTGAATCTACCTACTTAGGTAGCCTACAATGTACTTAAAATGGTGCAACCCGATTTTTTTATGTAGCCAGTCACAGCTACTTAAGTAGCCTTTAACTACTTAAGTAGTTAGGAACAACCGGGCAACCGGGCAACCGGGCCTATTAGGACTCGTAGCAAAGACAAAAATAGGGTCCTAGGTAATCATAGGACAGTCTTAGCTGCCGTACTCATTTTTTCCAAATATTAAATATGGCGTAATACCAAAATTAACTACTTTAAAATTTGTATTTAGAGTTCTCCAGACAAAAGCTACAACGTACTTAAATTTTAGCTCGATCGATTAAGTATTAAAGAAGTAGTATGTTTCGTTTGATATAGGAATTCGATTTATGACAGTGCTCCTCTAAAGTGATATTTATTACAAAGACTTTGTTTGATTTTTTTGATATTCCGTTGATTATTTTAATTAAAAAAATAATACTGAAATTAATTCAGTTTTCCATAGTTTATCGTTTTTACAACTGACAATGTAGGTGGTTAAATTTTATCACGAAACAAATTTTAACTTAGTTTTTTAATGTTTTACTATATCCATATGACCAGATCTGAGAGTCAGGTTTAAAGGCAATCGCTTAAGAATGTTTTGAGGTGCGTAGTAAAAGTCCCCAACTCAAAGCTAAATCTTACCAATATCAAATTAAATATAATCGAAATTATTATTGCATTTTATATTCAATATC
Organism: Microlaimidae sp. YZB2_3; assembly: GCA_030248175.1. NCBI lineage: Eukaryota > Metazoa > Nematoda > Chromadorea > Desmodorida > Microlaimidae > Microlaimidae sp. YZB2_3. Next base: position 31,887 of record JASAMX010002671.1, on the reverse strand, counting down.
GTATAGATGTATCACGGTAAATTCAACTCTGCGTTTTATTTTTTTAGTAATTTTTTCTCTTCAACTTTTGGCCATACTTTTTGTAACAGTACTGGTTTTTGCCCGAGACGCAAAAATACTATTTTTATAAGTCTTTTTTTATAAACGCTGATTTTGTTTATCAATCGCAACTCACACTTGGTACTGTTTTGTGCAATACTTAAATTCGTTACGGCAAATGTAAAGCATTATAATTTTTTTGTTTTATATCTGAGAAAGTTATTTATTTATAAATAAAATTTATTCAGCAGTTTAAAAATAAAAAAGTTGCCAAAATTACTTTAAAAAACTCTTTTTTGTTTTGAATTTGGCAAAATTTTGACATAATGTCAATACTTTACTAAAGCTACTGTCATTAAAAAATATTATCAATACACAAGTGAACTGCAGCATCGACGCGTCCAAAAAAAATTTTTTTTTGCAATTATTGATTAAAAAATCGATTTTTTTTGACTTTTATAAACAAGAATAAAACAAAAAAAAGAAAGTTCTTTTGCACCACAAAAAATTATTTTTATCCGTTTAAAAGCATAGTGATTGCAACCAAAAAAACTTTCATTGACTATTTACACAACAAAATTTCGTTACAGTCACAAAACATAATTCTATGGTATTTTTTTATTTTGTGTTCTCAAAGATTGTTTTTTATACCTTCACAGACCAACAGTGAATTTCGCCGGGAAAAAATTCCGCCGAATTAAAAATATCAGTATTTCTTCGTGGATATGCCATTGCCTTTTTGTTGACCACACCAAACTGTCATACGAATCACAATTTATAATTTAGGCAACTTCAGAAGCACTCTAAAAGGTGCCAAGCATACTCAAAATGAAATTCCTAGTTTACTGCGCCACACTCGTACTATGCACCACCCTCTCAAAAGTAAGATCTTTTTTTAATTTGGCACAGGGAAATTTAAAATCAGTTAATTGCTACAATAATAAAAATTAAAACGTTTATTTACAACATAAAAGCTTTTGATCCGTGCTTTAATCATCTTCGCCAACTGAACATCTGAAACAAAAAAAACATTTTTTGTTAGAAAAATAGTAAAATTGCAATAAATTTTTCCCTAATTTTTACAAAAAAAGTTACGTATTTTTTAAAAAAAATTTGGTTGTAAAAATTATACTTAAAGTACCAAAATTATTTCGTATTATACTTTTCAAACGGTTTCTAAATTTATTTTGTTATTTATCAATATTTAATGTTATTTAACTATTACTTTTCTTTTACTTTTATTTTATTGATTTCATTGCTTTTTCCAATGTATTATTACTTTTTGTAACAAAAATGTTTTGTGGCTCAGATATTGTAATTGAAGATGATTTATGCACGAATCAAAAGTTTTTATGGTGAAAATAAACCTTTTCACTGTTATTTATGTAGCGATTATTTCTTTTTTTTTATTCGTGCATTTTGGTTCTTATACAAATTATGGAAAACATTTTTATTTATTTTTAAAGTTGATTTAATTTTTATTTGTACAATATTTTGTATATTAGAATAAATGTGTTTCATTTATTTATTCATTACACCGATTTTTTATCATCATCAAAACATCAAAAAGGAGCTAAATAAAATATCTCTTTGTACTTTTTGTGACATAACTTTACATAGCGCTGAAGAAGGGGAAGAAAATTATAAACTTTGAACCGTTTTAGAAAAAAATATTTGCAAGAATTAGAAAAAAAAACATAAGAAAAAAAGAAAATGTTAAAATCCTGATCAATTATTGAAGCTTTATAATATTCATATGAGATTTGAAATTTTTTCAGTTGAGATTTGCAATTTTCAAAAATAAAAGAAGTTAAATAATTTTTTCTCAAAGGTGTGGTACCGAGACAAAGTTTTTGTCATAGATTTTGTTGATTTGTTTTTTGAAAAGCTTACCCCTGCCCTTAATACCACACAAAAATTTTTTCATTAAAATATCTTGAGTAGTTCAGAAGATATAACCCCCCAAAAATGACGTTTTTTCGATAATTCAGTACTTGACAGATCGCTCAGAGGGAATAAAAATTTAAGTTACAAAATGTGCATTGAATGAAAGCGGCTGCTTTTTTACGTTAATTTGATTCCTTGATTGTTATGATTGGAGCAGTATTTCTCGAGATATTACGTTTTCCGTACAAAAAATTTTTGATTTTTTCGCTAAAAATACGAAGTGTAGCCAAAAATGTTGGCAAACTTAATCAAATCACTGCCGTCGTTTGGTATTTTTAACGAAAAAATCAAGGATTTTTTTGTTCGGGAAACGAAATTTTTTTTGTTCTTAACAAATGCGACACCAATCTTAACAATCGAGGCATCGAATTAAAGTAGAGAGTAGGCGCTTTTTTTGAGTACGTATTTTGTAACGTTAATTTTTATACCCATTGAGCAATTTTTCAAGTAAAGAATTGTCGAAAAAACGCAGGTTCGGGTGGTCATATTTCCTAAACCACTAGAGATGTTTTAATTAAAAAAATGCTGAGGGTTATTGAGGGCAAGAAAAAGGTTTCCACGAAAAATCGTCAAAATCGAAGACAAAAAGCTTACTCCGCACCGCACCTTTAAGGCAATTAATTATAATTATTTTCGCTTAAATTTTGATTTGTAAATATGCACACATATATGTTAAAAAATTCGTAGAAACTTACTAATTTCTACGTTATATTAGCTAATCACTTTTAAGAGAGTAGGTGAATATAGATAGCGTGTATATAAATTTGAATAAATTAAAAATAAAATTATTTTAGTCAGTTGATTCTGAACAGTCATACAATGATTACATCCAGGACGTAATCCACGAAGCAGAGTAAGTTGTTTGTTTGTTTGTTTGTTTGTTTGTAATTTTATTTTTGATTATAGTATGTGGACTAGAAAAAACAAACAGACGTGGAATGCAAAAACTTCCTAAATCAGCATATTTTTTATTTATTTCAAACAAAAGTTTGATTACTCATTAAAGTGTAGTAATACTTTATATATAAAATGATTGTCTCATTAACCAAATCTGCTTACTTAAAAACTTTTTTTACAGTCCAAATGACTTTACAAATCGTCGTTACTATGACAAAATTAATCAAAAGCGTCATAAAATACTCCTAACTGTGACTCTTTTTATATCTTAACAAACAAATAATATAAACAAATGGGGTCAGAGTCACGTTGATTTTATACTGATTGTGACTCTTTGTGTCAGAATAACGACGAAATAATATTTTCTTTTATTGACCCGTTGACTTTATAATAATTATGTTATATTTTATATAAAAGAAACTATTATATAAAATAATAGTTTCTTTCATTTATGCGTAAATGAAAGAAACTAGAAGAACACCATGGCTGATAATAAAGTAAAATCTTTACTACTATTAAAATTGTTTGTCAGATAACGACATTTTTTCTGGTGCTCCCATTATTTTTTTGAGTACCCACTGAAACACCGTCGTCGTCACCGTCACATCGTCCTAAGCTTCTCTAAATGACACTAAAGAAAATGATAAATTTTTAAACCATTCTGATAGAAAAATAAGTCACAAAAATCTCGAAATAGTTATGTAGTAGGATTTTGGGTATAAAGTCGCCGTACGAATAAAGCATTAGGACTTAAAAAATGGGAGTCTTACTGCAAGAAAACAAACACTGTGATTAAAACTTTTTATTGAACTTCAAAACTATAGCAGCAAATGGCGGGTTTTAGCTAGGAAAATTACACAAAGTCACGAATGTGCGGTTTTACTAGCAAAAAGTTGGTTTAAAATATAGTGTACAATTTCTTATACGGTAACAATTTATGATTATTAAGCATCACCCAATTTCGTTGTTCGTAAAAAACAACAATATTGTATAGATTTTTTAACTCAGGAATTCCGTTTAAATCTACAGTTTGTCTTTTTATTTTTCAAAATATTAATATCCAATGTTTTAAACATTCAAACATTAATTTAAATGTAAACATTATAAACCCTATTCACAAAACTTTCCCGTGGAAAAGCCGTGTTGGCCGCAACCAGCAAGCATGTCATAAACTTCTCAAAGCGATGGACAAAACTGTTTTTGATTGTCTGTCAATGATTTTAAAAAAACAGAAGAATTCATTTAACTAAGCTCCATCCACAAAAATTGCTCCCTACGCTGGCATTTATATAATTTTTATAAAAAAAACCTATCCTTAAAAAAAAAATTGTGCTTTACTAAGATGCCGTCTTTTTCCCGCTTCATTTTATATTTTTACTAGGAAACGGGCGCGAATGATGGGATTTTCCCGCTTCATTTTATATTTTTACTAGGAAACGGGCGCGAATGATGGGATTTGCCAAAAGAGAAGCCGATTTGAGCGATTCCTACGAAAACCTTGCAGCGATTCACCAGCAAGACTTGGATGAACGGGGAATCGGTTTCGCGAAACGCGGGTTCTCCTCCTTCGCGAAACGTCCTTTTTCTTCATTCGCGAAGCGACCGTTTTCTTCATTCGCGAAACGTGGCTTTTCCTCGTTCGCAAAACGCGTGTTCTCCTCCTTCGCGAAACGTCCTTTTTCTTCATTCGCGAAGCGACCGTTTTCATCATTCGCTAAACGGTCTTTCTCTTCCTTCGCGAAACGACCATCATTCGCCAAAAAAGCGTTCTCTTCTTTCGCGAAGCGTCCGTCTTTTGCTTGAAAGGTAAGTTTTAAAATGAGATTGGTAAATTCGTAAACATATAAGATCTTAATGAAAAAAACATACAAAGGAAAATTTTTCACAGATTTTAAAATTAACTACGTCGCTCGAAAAAAAAATTTTACATAAAAATGCATAAAGTAATCCGTAAAGTAATTTTTTCGTTATTAATGTTTATTTTTAAATTTTTAAAACGTAAAAATAATCCAGAAATTAGCGCAGATTGTACAGTTTTAAAAAAAATTTAAATGAACTCCGGAGCTTTGAAAAGTTGAGTTCTGCCCCGGAGCTTTGAGTAACATTCTTCGATAAGCACCATCGCATTTCTTTGTTAAATAAACAACACTTATTTTATTTTAGGGTCAAGGAAATACATAGAAGAAAAGTATAACAACAAAGTAAGCAGGAAATCGAAGTTGAGTTTCGCGTCGTTCAAGCTTAGATTTTTAAAACGTAAAAATTAAAACGTAAAAATTTTTTTACGTAAAAATTAAAACGTAAAAATATAAAAACATGATTATTTTGGTTTTTGGGGGTGGGGATTTGAGGGTGAGTTTTTTACGTAAAAATTTTTTTTACGTAAAAATTTTTACGTAAAAATTTGGGGGGGTTTTTTACGTAAAAATCTTTTTACGTAAAAATTAAAACGTAAAAATTTTTAAAACGTAAAAATAATCCAGAAATTTTTTTTACGTAAAAATTTTTTTACGTAAAAATTAAAAAGTAAAAATTTTTACTACGTAAAAATAATCCAGAAATTTTTTTTACGTAAAAATTTTTACGTAAAAATTAAATCGTAAAAATTTTTAAAACGTAAAAATAATCCAGAAATTAGCGCAGATTGTACAGTTTTAAAAAAAAATTTAAATGAGCTCCGGAGCTTTGAAAAGTTGAGTTCTGCCCCGGAGCTCAGAGTAACATTCTTCGATAAGCACCATCGCATTTCTTTGTTAAATAAACGAGACTTATTTTATTTTAGGGTCAAGGAAATACATAGAAGAAAAGTATAACAACAAAGTAAGCAGGAAATCGAAGTTGAGTTTCGCGTCGTTCAAGCTTAGATTTTAACCTTAGTTTTTATTCCAATTTTGTCTTTTCTTGTAGTGGGTAACTCACTTAAATTCGGCCAGCCGTAATTTCGCTCATTGGCTGTTATTTTTGTAATGCGCAAAATTACGAAATAGACTGTTTATGTCTAGAGAGATCTATCCAATCAAACGTAGTTCATTTCATTAACATTGCACATGACAAAAAAAAAGCTATAGTGACCGAAATTAAGGCTGACCGAATTTAAGTCAGTTACCCTATGTACATACTACTTCTCCTAGTATTTAATTGGTGAAACTATTCCGTTTGTTGTTGTTGTTTTTTTCAATAATGCCTCATAATTAACCAAAGTCGACACCAAGTCATGGTTTCGTTTTTCTCGTGCAATACTACAAGAGATAAGCCTACCGCAAAATAAATCAGATTTTAAGATTTGAGGGAAGAGGGTTAGGAATTTTAGGGGTGATTCGAGAAGGTGTGGGGATAGAAAAATTGGTGGAGGGGGGAGGTTCCTAATAGCAAATAGCAAATCTCTGTCGTTTTAACAATGACATACCGATCTTAATATTGCTCTGACAGATTATTTTATACAAAAAATATGACTCCAATAACCCTTAAGTAATTTAGTTTCGAGTTAAAATCGACTCTCATTTATTTTTGTTAAGAATATTCTTACTTATGTTTAATTATATCATGTCTAATTTCACTGGTGGAAATAGTTTGTTAAATGGTTTTGTTTTTGTGGCTAAAGCTGCTGTTTTTCAATCCTAGAATTTTTAATTAAAAATTTGCGAGATGATTAGGATATTTGAGTGGTAAGGTATTTGGATATTAACCGATTGGCAAATTGATTGGATGGAGAAACTTGATTTCGAAATAAAATTTTTAAAATCACAAAAACAGGTTCAGCCTCAGCTTCTAAAAACTGGAAAGCGAAATTGGATTTTTTTGTATATTTTGCACAGTCATAATTGTATCACCACTTGCAAATCTGGGACGACGCGAACTCAGCTTGGCAAGATGCCAACTCTGTTTTTCATCAAAAGTAATAGTGCTTCGTCTGTGATTTAACTGGATATAACCTTATATATTGTTAACTTATTATACTTATATATTATTGACTATCACGTTTAGGTTTATTATATAGTAAACATTGATGATTAATGTTAGTTCATTACAAGCCAGACCTAGTACAATGCAAATTACTATATCAGAAATATATAATATAAAAAATTCAGCTCCAATAAAAAAGTTTCCACGATTGCCATTATAATACGAAAAGTTTCTGAATAGGTCATTATAATCACACACCTTTTTGAGATTTGCCCTCACGATTGCGTGCCCACTACAAAAATTTCTGTGTAAAATAGAAACTATGTCATTTTGAAGAAATTTAATTTCTAAAAATATGTCATTAGGATGGCATACTTTTACGGTACTTTTTTATATATAAATATACTTTTTTTATATACTTTTAGTTATATTATAATTTTTTGATTATATTAGATTTATTTTATATGAATTATAAATGTTATCACTAAAACAAAATATTAGTTTTAGTCTAGTTATTGATTAATAATTTTATTTTAAACTTTTAAATAAATCGTATATTTAAAGTAATGCGATCGTAGCCTCGGTAGCGCAGTCGGCAGCGCGTCAGTCTCATAATCTGAAGGCCGTGAGTTCGAGCCTCACCCGGGGCAACCTTTTTTAATTTTTTTTCCCATTTATGGTTTTTTAAAAAACATTTAAAAACAGCTTTACAACTCAAATTCCAAAATTTGTAATCCTTAATTTATATTTCCTGCTTTCATGGTTGCAGAAAATATAACTATAATGAAAGTGTAATGAATAAAGATAAATTGCTTTCGTAACTTAGAACCTTTAACTTACCTTCCTCTTCTTTCTAGGAGAAATTTTCCTTAGAATTTATTTAAAAACTATTCTATGCTGTTGTATTAAGTTTTTACAAAACTACAGATACTTTTGCTCTATTGTAGCATGTATAGCATGTAAAATCTTCGCGGGGATGCGGCTACTTTATTTATGGACAGGAAAGTTATTTTTGTAGTTTGTGGCGTATATAATGTAATGATGTAAACAAAAAAAAACCAAAAAACACCAACCACAAACCGACTAAGGGTTTTTTCAAAAAAAACCTTGAAAAACAAGAAGAAAAAAGAAAATTGTAATAAAATGGAGCAAGTTTGTTGATTTTTTTTTAAATTTTATGTTTTTATTTTATTGTTTTATTAAGCGTGCTAACTTCTTTCCCAAAAAATGTTCTTTTTCAAGTCCCATTTGTGTAAAAATTACTCATTTTACTTATCTAAATATAAAATACACATATGAAACATCTTTATAACCTAAATAAAACAAGTAGATCTTAATTTAAAGGTTATCGCTGAGATTAAACGCTAATGTAACCAAAAATATATAATATAACGAAAAATGTGCAACTCCTATATAAAAAAATACGGAAAAGTAAGCCGTTATAATGAGCCTCACCATTTAAATGACACACTCCATAATAAATGCAAAGTAGCCATTTTTATTCGGTGAATTAAAATGAAGAGGAAGCCATTAAAATAGCATCACTTGATATGCGAAAAATTAACACGCTCATTCGAAAAAAAAAATCGGGCTTCAATATTAAAATGTTGATGTTTAATCAAATAATCTTAAAAAAAGATAAAAGCATTTTTTTTCTTCGAACTTTTAACCAATTTTTATTTTGATATGCATTGTTTTAGTGATTTTTTCTATTTTTAAAGATTGTTATTGATTTTTTTTTTGACTTCTATTTCGTACTGCAAAAATGAAATTGCAAATTTTTAAAACTTTAAATATCTCCCAGGGAAACTGATATTATATAACGAAAACTTTATTATTGTTATTGTTTTATTTTTTTTGTTCAATTGACCGTGCCGACAACATAAATTATCACCGACGATCAACAATCTTTTTTTTATTTTATCCGAATTATAAAAAAAATCTCTGAAGGAAATTTTCACCGATTTTGGACCATAGTTTTAGATTTTTTTTTTTTCAAAAATATACATTTGTTAGAGCACACATTTAAATTTCGAGCTTTTTTGTAGTTTTTTTTCCAAAGTTTATTGCAAACCATTGGATATCCCAGTAATGACAGAAAACTACTTCTCTTATATACTGTAGACATTATAAATTCAATTTTAAACTTTTGTTTAATGCAGCAACTAAAATTTTGCTTAAAAATATATGTTATTGATTAAGCCTAAGCACAATCAAAAACCCAAACCTGAGCAAAACGTAAGCCTAAGCAAAACCTAAGCCCAAGTCTTATCAAGAGTTTAAGCCTAAGCCAAGCGAAACCTAAGCATAAACAAAAACCTGATCCTAAGCCTAAGCGAAACCTTAGTCTAAGCACAAGCTTTAAACAAAAAATCAATTTAATATATATATTTTTTATAATTTATTTTTTTGTTTATGTTTACATGGCTACGCTTCCAAAAATCATAAATAACAATATATTGTTATTTATTAAACGACCATACATTGGTTTTATGTATATCGTTCATGGGTTAGTATTGGAATAAATGAATAGGTACATGTACCAAAATTCGATTTGGCCGATTCCAAATTGTAAAGCATCTTTACAGCCTAAATCGAACACGTAGACCTCATTTTTGTAGTTATTTTTTTGGATTTGGGCTTTTAAAAAATGTTATGAGTTAGTTTGTACCCAAAAATTACATTTTTTTGGCATGCACAGTTCATGATGTTAAAAAAATTTAACCAACAAACCAAATTAAAAACTATGTTTTAACAATTCTAGAAGTCTAAAAAACTCAAAAATTTTCAAAAAAAAACTGAAAATTCGGAAATCACATGGACCACCAAAAACATGGGCAAAAAAATTTGTTTAGTTTTTACTTTTACTTTTACTCTAGTTATTAATTAATAATTTTAATTTAAACTTTTAAATAAATCGTATATTTAAAGTAATGCGATCGTAGCCTCGGTAGCGCAGTCGGCAGCGCGTCAGTCTCATAATCTGAAGGCCGTGAGTTCGAGCCTCACCCGGGGCAACTTTTTTAATTTTTTTCCCATTTACTTCGAAGAATAATTGTTATGGTTTTTGATAAAAATTTTAAAAACAGCTTTACAACTCAAATTCCAAAATTTTTAATCCTTAATTTTTATTTCCTGCTTTCATGGTTGCAGAAAATATAACTAAAATGGAAGTGTAATGAATAAAAATAAATTTTTTTCGTAACTTAGAACCTTTAATTTACCTTCCTCTTCTTCTTTCTAGTAGAAATTTTACTCAGAATTTATTTAAAAAACTATTCTATGTGGTTGTATTAAGTTTTTACAAAACTACAGATATTTTTACTCTATAGATTTTAAAAAAACAGCAAAAAACAAGTATTCATTTTGCTTAAAGCAGGATACAAAAAATACAACAATTCAAAACTAATAGTGCAACCACATTCTACCCATAAAAATATAATAACTATCACGACGACAAGTAGCATTTTGTTGCGACTCAGTGGGCTGATTTACAGCAGAATGGATACGGCGTTCCGCGCCCGTTCACACCATTACATCGCGCATTGTCGCTGCGGTGTGAAGGTGTTTTCACTTGTCACTTGTCACTTCGGTGTATTGTAGGCTTTATCTCACAAGTTTCAGCATGCAAAATTTGCGGTTTAAGGCTGGTTCATACTTATGTAAAAATGTCCTTTGTACTTTGTCCAAAGGACGTTTTTACATAAGTATAAACCAGCCTTTAGTCTTTAACATTATGAGTATACAAAAATTTTGCATAAAACATTTTGTCGAACAAACTTAACATTTTCCCATTGTGTCTGTCAAAAAACGCAGGGCTGAGCATTACCTCACCACTACACTCAACATTAAACTTTGGGTTTTGACGGCACAATATTTTTATAAACTATAACTATAGGTCGGCATTTTTAAACTATAACTATAGGTGAACTATAGGTAAAATACTCGTAGCTGCAAACGTAGGTGTGGCTTATTTTTCGCCTGCTACCGTATATTAAATTCACGCAACGATGTAACGGTGTAAACCAATTCAATCGCATACTGCCGTTGGTCCTTGCGCGCGGAGGAAAACGAGCGCGTGCTACTTATAAAAGTTATGCGAGTGCTAAAATTATTTTAATATTGAAAGAATGTAAACGCATTCCCGATTTTACGGCCGAAGAAAAGTTGGACCAGTGCCGAGACACGGTTTCTGCTACTATATTACGCGGATTAGTCGATTTAATGGGCGTAAAACGATTTTAAGCGATTATTGGCGTATGCAAAAAGGCGAGAGTCGCAGCTACGACAAATTCATCATCATTTTATTCCAGAAAACAACATACGGAACTCTACACAATACATAGCTTTACCAAGGCGAACCAATCACGTTCGCCCGAATACGATCACATGGTTTACTAGAAATGGTCCTAAGGCTTATGATAAATAAGCTCTAAAAAGGGCCCATTTAGAAATTTACCTATAGATGTCATTTTAATGATAAATCTAAATAATGTCCCACAATTCTTATGGTATTCCTTGTTTAAATATCATAAATTGATTCTTTAATAGATTTCCATGTGTATGCATAATTCTTTTAAATACAAACTAATAACGTTTTAACCCTTAATAATAAGTTAAGACTTAATAGAACCCCTACCTAGGCTTGTGTCTGAAAGGTTTTATTGGCTTGTGTCTGAAACAACTATACATACTTCTATTAAAATATCAATTTATCCAAACGAAACAAAAAGTTTTTTAAGTTATTAGAAACTTCAAACATTAACAAAAGTTTTTATTTTATTTTATTTATTTATTTATTTTTAGATCAACCGACACATAACTATTAAACAAAATCAGAACCGTTTACGGTTGCGAACAATAGAGAGAACGATAACTTGGTTTAGCTAAACAAACATGATTTAAAGTCTTATAAAAAGTTCTTAAATGAACCACTGTGTAGAACATTTTTATTAAAATTACTAAGTGAATTGGCTGTAAATTGCGTTTGAGATAAATTATTCCGTTTAGAAACAACTCTATTACTAAAAAAAATATTTTGTGGCATGTCATTTTGCTGATAAGGATTCCAAATAACACTTTGTCATCAAATTATTGATGGAATTTGCATTAATTAAAGTTCGAAAATTAATCCGAATGTTTTGAAAGCTTTTTTAGTAATAATTTTGCAGTAATCTCCAAATTTTAGGTTTATAATTAAAAGAACACCTAAATTTTTTACAGTTTTTCTTTTTTAAGTAACTTTTAACCAAACCTATATTTAAATTTACAGTCCTGTTGTTTTGTGCCTATATGAAGAACTTCGCATTTATGATTTGCCAACGTTATCTGCCATGTTTTTGACCATTTTTAAATTCTGTCCAAATGGTTTTGTAATTCTTGGCTTTTTTTATTTCATTGTATGATAAAAAACTGATATAAACTTTCGCATTTTCCGCGAAAAATTTGTTTTTTTAAAAATAAATTTTATTTACTACATAAGTCATTTATGTAAATTAAAAACAAGAAAGGCCCTAAAACGGAACCTTGAGGAACATAACTTCGAACTGCATATAAGCTGACGAAACAGAACTATTTACGAGGACTTTCAAAGTTTTAACCAACGTGCTGAAATGGCGCATTTAAGGGCAGTTCACAGCTTTGACTTACCGCTTATGGCTTAAAACTTAACACTTAAGTGTTTTGCCTTGGGACGTAAGACTTAAGCCTGCCAGTTCACAGCTACTTAATAATTGGCTTATGACTTAAACATTTTTGTTGAAAATTTAATAAAAACATCGAATTCGCAATAGATTTAATGACAAGTTAGTCAATTTAAATTTGTAGTTAAGTCATTCTACGCATTTTTAGAAATAAATAGTTTGTCCTCTTACTAAAACTAGGCAGAAAATCGCAATTATCATGAAACTGCATTTTAGAAACAATTTGTTTTTGTGTTGTTCAAAATTATCTAATTAGAAGATTTCGAATAGGATACTTTAAATACAAAAGTTTGCGTTTTTTACCGTTAAAAACTGAGAAGAACCAATTACGATTCTTAAAAAGTTTTAAAAAATTTAAATTTAATACGGAATCAATAAAAATCATGTAATGATTAAGAAACACATCAAAAACTGAAGATTGTGAACGCATTAAAATTAGAGTTGGCTTTATTGATTACGAATAGTGTTTTTATATGTATAAGTACAAAAAAACACAGACTGAACCTTCCACATATTTTGTATCGTAAATAATTTCCAGCTTACTTTTTATACTACGAGTTTTAACTTTCAACGTTTCTAGATGTTTGAAGAACTATCTAAAGCTTTCATTTTTGAATTTATTTTTTAAGAAGCTTCAAATCTTAAGAATTCAACAATCCATATTTTTTTAAATTGCGCAGTTTTGTTGAGTGTATAATTTTTTCTAGATTTATGACAAAATTTTGGTTTTTCTCCTAATTTTCTGACTAAAAGTTTCAAAACAAAGTTTATTTTGTCGTTTTGTTTTAAAAACTTTCATTTTTCATTAAAAAAAAACATTTGTTTTTAATTTTTAAAAGGAAAAGATTTAACTAAAATCTTAAGTCAAATTATAACATGATTCAATTCTTAAGTCTAAAGTCATAAGTCTTAAGCGTAAAGCCTTAAGTTTTAAGTTATGCTGTGAAGCGGGCCGTAAGTCATAAGTCTTCTCTCTTAAGTCTAAAGTCTTAAATCTTAAACCGTAAGTCTGAGCTGTGAACCGCGCTTTACTGTAGTAAAATCGCGTTTAGTGGCCCAGTGCGCTGTTTCATAAATGTTAGGAACATTTAATTCTTTGTAAATATTTACAAAGAAATGAAATCCTATGCTAAAGCATAGTGATAAATGCAATTAATATTTATGCAAATTTTCGGTTTTTTATAAGTTTTTCCAAAAGTCTATTGCATTTTCATTTCTTTGTAGCTTTCTACAAAAAAGAAATGGACTTCAACAAAAAAATAGCATGTTGGGAACTTTTATGAAACAGCGCCCAGCTCAAGAAATTTTATTTGAAACTGCATTTCAAACAACGAAACAAGAATCAGACAACTTAAATTGTATTTAAAAAAACAAACAGCCCAAACATATTTAATTCGTTCGTTATTTTGAACGAATTTTGATGAAATTTTGCTGAAAATAAGCTTAGCTTGCATAAAGCTTAACCTGAAAAATTGCTCAATAGGTATTAAAATTTAAATTCTACAAACACTACAACCTAAAAAACGGCTATTTTTTACTTTAATTTGATAAACTTATTGTTAAGATTAGTGCAGTATTTGTTGAGATATTGCGTTTTCTGTACAAAAAAGACCTCGATTTTTTTCGCCAAAAAAAAAGAAGTGACGGGAAAATTATACGGTTTGATATGTAAGTAGGTTTTACGTTACTGAGCAAGCAGCGGTTTGTTTCAAAAAGACCTGTCTCAGTCTTTTCTGGCATTAAATTTTTAGAATTATTGTAACTTTAATAATACTGCTGAATTTAATACAAGGTTTTTTTTGTTCCGGCTTTTGCTAGACTCTATAAAATTTCATTTTAATTACTTTTGAGGTTGAAATTTTAAAATTTCGAGTAAATGGAGAATTAGTGAAGGTAAATTTAAAATAAATAAAAGTCAAGTAAAAATAAAATTTAATCCTAAAATCAGTTACTTTTATTATTTTAACTAATATGACACAAACTGAAAATTTCTGGTCTTAATTTATCTGGGATACCTTCTTTTTAATAATCTGTTACGATGTCTTACTTAATTTTTACTCATTTTATCAAGACTTTTCCGTTTTATAAAACTGAAAATAATTTTAAAAATAACACTGAAGTCAGAGTTCGCAGACTTTTTAATTTTGAATTGCGTTCAGAATCTTTAATAAAATTCCTCATTCGATCGATTTTGACACGAACGTTCCTTTATTAAAACTCCCCGCCAATAAATGCAGTTTCTATGTTCGGACACTTGTGATGTGTTTTAAAAATTTAAAAACCAAATTAAGGAGTAAATCGCTTAAAAATTTACACAACAAGACGACGGGTAAATATATTTTATGGTTCATTAAACTAAACGTAATAGTGGTTCTAGGAGTTGTGGTTTCACTGCAAGGAGACGGATAGGGATTCAAAAAAGGTCGTCCTAATTAAAACCACTACGAAATTTAATTTCTTGTTTAAAAGATAAAAGACAATGTAACACCTTCTGCAATAAAATCCCGCGGAATTGTTTAATAAAATATCGTTTAACATTTAGCCTTTACCCCCGAACTCATCCCTTCTTTTGGAATTATAAAGCCATTTCGGCTAAAATTTTCTCTCTAATACCCAAATACTAATCAGGAAAAAAAAAGCGGTCGTTTCAAACTTAAAACCCAACCCATGCGCTGCTAAACTGCTGGCTTTCCCACTTTCCGGTCGGGTTATTTCCTGTCCGACCAAGGAGGGGGCGAAGAAGAATGAAAAAATGTCGTAAGAAACGGGTCTTGTCACAGAACTGGCCCAATTTCAATCGGCGTGCCAGCGCAATCTGGGGTAGTAGCGGGGCCCATTGTGTTTGTGCCAGCCGGCGTCTCCTTTCCCTCTCTTCGGCGCTGACCCACTGCCGCAGGCACTGTACTACAGTGCGGGATCATCAACGCTCCCCCTTCTTCACTTTTCCATCTGCCTTCTTGGAACAGGACGCGGGCAAGTGCCACTTCGGGGGTGACGCACTCTTTTAACTTAACTGTAACAATTCCCGCTGTGATAATGTTTAAAAAACATGAGGGTCTTATAAATAATAGACATATTGTCAATCTGGAGGACAAGGGTGTAACGCAGCAGCACTTCATCTGCCTCTCTAAGACAGGGCGCGAGCAGGCGCCTATGCAGGAGTGACGCACTTTTCTCATGCAAGAAGTCCCGTTGTGATAATGTTTCAAAAATATGACGCCTTATAAATACAATATACTAATGTTAAGCTGGAGGGTGAGGGTGTAACACAGCATGTCAGTCAATGAGGTACTGATATTGGAGATTACAGTTTCAAGTTCTGTATCGCCTGTTTTTCACCAAAAAAACTAAAAATAACAAATTGTTTTGTATTTTTTCCTGCCGAAAACTCGATTTATTCGGCTTCGTATTTCTCGATATCACGCTTACAACAAAAAAAAACTAGCGTTATATCTTAGGTACCTAAGAATGGTCAAAATATTGAAATAACAAATTTATATAACAAACCTACTCTTTTAATCAATATACAATTAGTTGCAGTAACAACGCGATTTGGTTTACCTTACTTTTTTATGATTATGGTGATGACATGCGAGGATTTAGTTTGTAAACTGTTAACTCAAATACAAAGATAATGAATTTATTTTACAATAAACAATTAAACCTTAAAAGATTATAATAACATTCAAACCAAAAAAATTGTTTATTTTTCTTATAATTTTATGTATCTTATAATTACAGTACCAAAAAAAGCATACATTTGCAAAAAAACAATCAGATAATTATAGCAAATTCATATTATGTGTAGGAGGGATGTTTTGCCCTTCACGCTCACGCTACGGAGTTCCTAAAACGCAGGGAGTTCCGGAGCACTGAGCTTTACCATAAATGAGCCATTAAAAGTGTGGTAAGTTACAATTTTTTTTCTATCTCCGTTTTTCACACGATTTGTATTGTTTTAATTTAGCTCTTGAAAAATTTAGATGCAGAAAATTTTTGAAAAAATAATCTATGGCATTACTTTTAAAATAGTCATAAAATTAGTAAAAAAATAGAAAGGAGTTTTGGAGCTCTGGACAGTGAAAATTCTTAAAACCTCTGTGTTGTAGAAATTCTTGTTACCTTCTGCCACGGCTTTCATTGCGTATAACCATTTTACTCAAACTTTTTAAGCTAAACTTTTTTTAAGTTAATACAAATCGATATTAATTCCTTTTTCCAGTGGTTGCGAGTAAAATGCACCTTGTTACACTAGTACATTGCTTTTCGAAGAATCCAGTCACAGTCACGTGTATTTAATAGTGTATAAATTATATGCGACTGTGACTCATTCTGTAATTTAAATATAAAGGGTGCTGTTTCAAATATAAAATGAGCCACAGTCACATATATTCTATTCGAGTTGTGACTCATTTTTCCATATTAACGACGATATACAATTATACTGCATAACGCGAATAAGAACTCCGTCTCAGTTCTTAAAAAACAAGAACAAAAGTTAGTGCTGGTTCACATCGAAGTGACAAGTGACAACGGGTTTCGTTCGGTTTACACTGTTAATGTCACTTGTCACTGTGATGTAAAGGTTTTGTCACTTGTCACTGTGATGTAAACGTGTTGTCACTTGTCACTGTGATGTAAAGGTTTTGTCACTTGTCACTGATGTAAACGTGTTGTCACTTGTCACTGATGTAAAAATGTTTTCACTTGTCACTGATGTAAACGTGCTGTCACTTGTCACTGATGTAAAGATGTTGTCACTTGTCACTGTGATGTAAACGTGTTGTCACTTGTCACAGATGTTAACGTGTTGTCACTTGTTACTAATGTAAACGTGTTTTCACTTGTCACTGATGTAAACGTGTTGTCAGTTGTCACTGATGTAAACGTGTTGTCACTTGTCACTGATGTAAACGTGTTGTCACTTGTCACGGATGTAAACGTGTTGCCACTTGTCACAGATGTAAACGTGTGGTCACTTGTCACTCATGTAAGCGTGTTGTCACTTCTCACTGATGAAAACATGTTGTCACTTGTCACTCATGTAAGCGTGTTGTCACTTGTCACTGATGTAAACGTGTTGTCACTTGTCACTTAGGTGTGAACCATGCTTTGGGTTAGTTAACACCGGAATGATAAGTGACAACGTGTTCCGCGCGTTTACACCGCTAAACTATCACTAATCGCTGTGGTGTAAGCGCGTTGTCGCTTTTCACTTCTCACTCCGATGTGAACTAGGCCTTATAAATCACCTTTCAAACAAACTATTTCAACAGACTTTATGCAAGCTAGTGCATCACCCCTTTTCCCGCTTGGCGAGGGCGACTTCCCCCGTTCGCTGTGTAAAGTGTATCGGAAAGAAGGGGAGAGGGACGGAAGACACAGGGCCCGGCCCTATTGTAATCTACAGTAAAGCGGTCCGCACGGCTGTACATGGGCCGCCCGAATTCTGGATATCGATCGACGATTTTTTGTTCCGATTTTATTAAAATCTCATCTTTAAAACGACGGCGCACGTGGTTGTTGGAAATCCCTCGTTTTGAAATCCCGGCCAGAGAGACAAAATTAAGGCAGTTTCGAGCCCCCGGGGCGCCGCGCGCCGGGTTAATCCCTCGCGGTTGTAACTAGTTAGTTGTTGGTGAATTTCGGCCGCCCCCCTTCCCCCTCCCCCCGAAAAAAAAACGGGAGCGCACCCGTGTTGTAATTCGCGTGTCCACTTTCTTGCGTGTCACTTTCGCTCCCGACCCGTTTTACGGAAAATCGCAAAACGACCTCGCCGGCGATTCTAAACTAACCCCAACCGCCATCCGAGGGTCGGGAGAAGCCGAAAAAGCATCCTAAAAAAACCGACGGACCCGCTAGGCGGATTAGCCGTGCAAATTTCGAAATTTTCAATCCCGGATTTTTTTTCCTAATCCTAAAAACTATAATTCCAAAAACGGACCGCGGCCGCGGCAGCACAAAAGAGCAAAGCGCCGCGGTCCGTTTTTGGAATAATAGTTTTTAGGATTAGGAAAAAAAATCCGGGATTGAAAATTTCGAAATTTGCACGGCTAATCCGCCTAGCGGGTCCGTCGGTTTTTTTAGGATGCTTTTTCGGCTTCTCCGACCCTCGGATGGCGGTTGGGGTTAGTTTAGAATCGCGGCGAGGTCGTTTGCGATTTTCCGTAAAACGGGTCGGGAGCGAAAGTGAACACCAGAAAGTGGACACGCGAATTACAACCCGGGTGCGCACCCGTTTTTTGTTCGGGGGGAGGGGGAAGGGGGGCGGCCGAAATTCACCAACAACTAACTAGTTACAACCGCGAGGGATTAACCCGGCGCGCGGCGCCCCGGGGGCTCGAAACTGCCTTAATTTTGTCTCTCTGGCCGGGATTTCAAAACGAGGGATTTCCAACAACCACGTGCGCCGTCGTTTTAAAGATGAGATTTTAATAAAATCGGAACAAAAAATCGTCGATCGATATCCAGAATTCGGGCGGCCCATGTACAGCCGTGCGGACCGCTTTACTGTAGATTACAATAGGGCCGGGCCCTGTGTCTTCCGTCCCTCTCCCCTTCTTTCCGATACACTTTACACAGCGAACGGGGGAAGTCGCCCTCGCCAAGCGGGAAAAGGGGTGATGCACTCGCTTGCATAAAGTCTGTTGAAATAGTTTTTTTTTGAAAGGTGATTTATAAGGCCTAGTTCACATCGGAGTGACAAGTGAAAAGTGACAACGCGCTTACACCACAGCGATTAGTGATAGTTTAGCGGTGTAAACGCGCGGAACACGTTGTCACTTATCATTCCGGTGTTAACTAACCCAAAGCATGGTTCACACCCAAGTGACAAGTGACAACACGTTTACATCAGTGACAAGTGACAACACGCTTACATGAGTGACAAGTGACAACACGTTTACATCAGTGAGAAGTGACAACACGCTTACATGAGTGACAAGTGACAACACGTTTACATCAGTGACAGGTGGCAACACGTTTACATCAGTGACAAGTGACAACACGTTTACATCAGTGACAAGTGACAACACCTTTACATCAGTGACAAGTGTCAACACGTTTACATCAGTGACAAGTGACAACACCTTTACATCAGTGACAAGTGACAGCACGTTTACATCAGTGACAAGTGAAAACACTTTTACATCAGTGACAAGTGACAACACGTTTACATCAGTGACAAGTGACAACACGTTTACATCAGTGACAAGTGAAAACATTTTTACATCAGTGACAAGTGACAACACGTTTATATCAGTGACAAGTGACAACACGTTTACATCAGTGACAAGTGACAAAATCTTTACATCACAGTGACAAGTGACATTAACAGTGTAAACCGAACGAAACCCGTTGTCACTTGTCACTTCGATATGAACCAGCACTAACTTTTGTTCTTGTTTTTTAAGAACTGAGACGGAGTCCTTATTCGCGTTATGCAGTATAATTGTATATCGTCGTTAATATGGAAAAATGAGTCACAACTCGTATAGAATATATGTGACTGTGGCTCATTTTATATTTAAAACAGCACCCTTTATATTTAAATTACAAAATGAGTCACAGTCGCATATAATTTATACAATATTAAATACACGTGACTGTGACTGGATTCTTCGAAAAGCAATGTACTAGTGTAACAAGGTGCATTTTACTCGCAACCGCTGGAAAAAGGAATTAATATCGATTTGTATTAACTTAAAAAAAGTTTAGCTTAAAAAGTTTGAGTAAAATGGTTATAAGCAATGAAAGCCGCGGCAGAAGGTAACAAGAATTTCTACAACACAGAGGTTTTAAGAATTTTCACCGTCCAGAGCTCCAAAACTCCTTTCTATTTTTTTACTAATTTTATGACTATTTTAAAAGTAATGCCATAGATTATTTTTTCAAAAATTTTCTGCATCTAAATTTTTCAAGAGCTAAATTAAAACAATACAAATCGTCTGAAAAACGGAGATAAAAAAAAATTGTAACTTACCACACTTTTAATGGCTCATTTATGGTAAAGCTCAGTGCTCCGGAACTCCCTGCGTGTTAGGAACTCCGTAGCGTGAGCGTGAAGGGCAAAACATCCCTCCTACACATAATATGAATTTGCTATAATTATCTGATTGTTTTTTTGCAAATGTATGCTTTTTTTGGTACTGTAATTATAAGATACATAAAATTATAAGAAAAATAAACAATTTTTTTGGTTTGAATGTTATTATAATCTTTTAAGGTTTAATTGTTTATTGTAAAATAAATTCATTATCTTTGTATGTGAGTTAACATTTTACAAACTAAATCCTCGCATGTCATCACCATAATCATAAAAAAGTAAGGTAAACCAAATCGCGTTGTTACTGCAACTAATTGTATATTGATTAAAAGAGTAGGTTTGTTATATGAATTTGTTATTTCAATATTTTGACCATTCTTAGGTACCTAAGATATAACGCTAGTTTTTTTTTGTTGTAAGCGTGATGTCGAGAAATACGAAGCCGAATAAATCGAGTTTTCGGCAGGAAAAAATACAAAACAATTTGTTATTTTTAGTTTTTTTGGTGAAAAACAGGCGATACAGAACT
This sequence comes from Microlaimidae sp. YZB2_3, assembly GCA_030248175.1. Lineage (NCBI taxonomy): Eukaryota > Metazoa > Nematoda > Chromadorea > Desmodorida > Microlaimidae > Microlaimidae sp. YZB2_3. The sequence continues at coordinate 10,826 of JASAMX010002671.1, read as the reverse complement.
TGAAACTGTAATCTCCAATATCAGTACCTTATTGACTGACATGCTGTGTTACACCCTCACCCTCCAGCTTAACATTAGTATATTGTATTTATAAGGCGTCATATTTTTGAAACATTATCACAACGGGACTTCTTGCATGAGAAAAGTGCGTCACTCCTGCATAGGCGCCTGCTCGCGCCCTGTCTTAGAGAGGCAGATGAAGTGCTGCTGCGTTACACCCTCACCCTCCAGATTGACAATATGTCTAATATTTATAAGACCCTCATGTTTTTTAAACATTATCACAGCGGGAATTGTTACAGTTAAGTTAAAAGAGTGCGTCACCCCCGAAGTGGCACTTGCCCGCGTCCTGTTCCAAGAAGGCAGATGGAAAAGTGAAGAAGGGGGAGCGTTGATGATCCCGCACTGTAGTACAGTGCCTGCGGCAGTGGGTCAGCGCCGAAGAGAGGGAAAGGAGACGCCGGCTGGCACAAACACAATGGGCCCCGCTACTACCCCAGATTGCGCTGGCACGCCGATCGAAATCGGGCCAGTTCTGTGACAAGACCCGTTTCTTACGACATTTTTTCATTCTTCTTCGCCCCCTCTTTGGTCGGACAGGAAATAACCCGACCGGAAAGTGGGAAAGCCAGCAGTTTAGCAGCGCATGGGTTGGGTTTTAAGTTTGAAACGACCGCTTTTTTTTTCCTGATTAGTATTTGGGTATTAGAGAGAAAATTTTAGCCGAAATGGCTTTATAATTCCAAAAGAAGGGATGAGTTCGGGGGTAAAGGCTAAATGTTAAACGATATTTTATTAAACAATTCCGCGGGATTTTATTGCAGAAGGTGTTACATTGTCTTTTATCTTTTAAACAAGAAATTAAATTTCGTAGTGGTTTTAATTAGGACGACCTTTTTTCAATCCCTATCCGTCTCCTTGCAGTGAAACCACAACCCCTAGAACCACTATTAAGTTTAGTTTAATGAACCATAAAATATATTTACCCGTCGTCTTGTTGTGTAAATTTTTAAGCGATTTACTCCTTAATTTGGTTTTTAAATTTTTAAAACACATCACAAGTGTCCGAACATAGAAACTGCATTTATTGGCGGGGAGTTTTAATAAAGGAACGTTCGTGTCAAAATCGATCGAATGAGGAATTTTATTAAAGATTCTGAACGCAATTCAAAATTAAAAAGTCTGCGAACTCTGACTTCAGTGTTATTTTTAAAATTATTTTCAGTTTTATAAAACGGAAAGTCTTGATAAAATGAGTAAAAATTAAGTAAGACATCGTAACAGATTATTAAAAGAAGGTATCCCAAATAAATTAAGACAGAAATTTTCAGTTTGTGTCATATTAGTTAAAATAATAAAAGTAATTGGTTTAGGATTAGTTTTATTTTTACTTGACTTTTATTTATTTTAGTTTTAACTTCACTCTTACTCCATTTACTCGAATTTTAAAATTTCAACCTCAAAAGTAATTAAAATGAAATTTTATAGAGTCTAGCAAAAGCCGGAACAAAAAAAGCCTTGTATTAGATTCAGCAGTATTATTAAAGTTACAATAATTCTAAAAATTTAATGCCAGAAAAGACTGAGACAGGTCTTTTTGAAACAAACCGCTGCTTGCTCAGTAACGTAAAACCTACTTATCAAACCGTATAATTTTCCCGTCACTTTTTTTTTTGGCGAAAAAAATCGAGGTCTTTTTTGTACAGAAAACGCAATATCTCAACAAATACTGCACTAATCTTAACAATAAATTTATCAAATTAAAGTAAAAAATAGCCGTTTTTTGGGTGCATATTTTGTAATTTAAATTTTAATACCTATTGAGCAATTTTTCAGGTTAAGCGCTATGCAAGCTAAGCTGATTTTCAGCAAAATTTCATCAAAATTCGTTCAAAATAACGAACGAATTAAATATATTTGAGCTGTTTGTTTTTTTAAATACAATTTAAGTTGTCTGATTCTTGTTTCGTTGTTTGAAATGCAGTTTCAAATAAAATGTCTTGAGCTGGGCCACTAAACGCGATTGGTGGGGGGGGGGGTTTTGTTTGTTGCTTTTTTGCTTGAATTGATTGTATTTGCTTTTTGTTATCTTTTTTTTATTGATGTTTTTTTATGAAAATGAAGTTTTTAAGAAGACAATACTTTGTTTTGAAACTTTTAGTAGAAAATTAGGGAGAAACCAAATTTTATCTAATCTAAAAATATACCTCACAAAAAGTTTGCGCAATTTAAAAAAATATGGATTGTTGAATTCTTAAATTTTGAAGCTATTTGGATAAGAAAAACTGAAAGCTTTGATTATTCTTTCAAACTTGAGAAACTTGAAAGTTAAAAAATTTCGTCGTATAAAAGTAAGCTAAACTATTTTCGATACAATATGGAATATGTTTTTTTTGTACTTATAAAAAAAACCTATTTCGTAATCGATAAAGCTTATTATAATTTATGTGTTCACAATTTAGTTTTATGTGTTCTCTTAATTATACATGATTTTTATTGATTCCATTAAATTTAAATTTTTAAAACTTTTTAATCATAATTGGGTTACGGTTTTTAAGGTAAAAAACGCAAACTTTTGTATTTTTAAAGTATCTATTCGAAATCTTCTAGATTGGTCATTTTTGAACAACACAAAAAAAATTGTTTCTAAAATGCAGTTTCATAATTCGATTTTCTGTAGTTTTAGTAAGAGACAAACTATTTTATTCTAAAATTGCGTACAGTATAACATAACTAAAAATTAATTGACTACTTTCTTAAAAACTATTGCAAATTGATGTTTTTTAAATTTTCAACAAAATGTAAGTTAATTATAAGCCAATTATTAAGTAAGTTGTGAACTGGCAGGTTTAAGTCTTACGTCCCAAGGCAAAACACTTAAGTGTTAAGTTTTAAGCGGTAAGTCAAAGTATAGGAACTGCCCCTTTTTAAATGTTCGCCATTTCTCCATCGTTTAAAATTTTGAAAGTTCTCCATAAATAGTTCTGTTTCGTCAGCTTATATACGTTCGAAGTTATGTTCCTCGTTCCTTTAGGGCCTTTCTTGTTTTTAACATAATGACTTATGTCCTAATAATTTATTTTTAAAAAAAGGATTTTTCGCCGGAAAATGCGAAGTTTATATCGTTTTTTATCTACAAAATGAAATAAAAAAAAGCCAAGAATTACAAAACTTTTGGAGACAGAAAATCGTCAAAAACATGGCCTGACGTTCAGATAAATCGAAGTTCTTCCATATAGGCACAAAACAACGGACTGTAAATTTAAATAGTAGTTCGTTGAAGTTACTAAAAAAAAGTTTGATTTCGTGTTTTTTTTCACTCTGCAAACCTAAAATTTGGAGATTACTGCAAAATTATTACTAAAAAACCTTTCAAAACATTCGGATTAATTTTCGAACTTTAATGCAAATTCAATCAATAATTTGATGACAAAGTGTTATTTGGAATCCTTATCAGCAAAATGACATGCCACAAAATATTTCTTTAGTAATAGAGTTGTTTCTAAACTGAATAATTTATCTCAAACGCAATTTACAGCCAATTCACTTAGTAATTTTAACAAAAATGTTGTACTCAGTGGTTTATTTAAGAACTTTTTATAAGACTTTAAATCATGTTTGTTTAGCTAAACCAAGTTATCGTTTTCTCTTTTTTTTCGCAACCGTAATCGATTCTGATTTTGTTTAATAGTTATGTGTTGGTTGATCTAAAAATAAATAAATAAATAAAATAAAATAAAAACTTTTGTTAATGTTTGAAGTTTTTAATAACTTAAAAAACTTTTTGTTTCGTTTGGATAAATTGATATTTTAATAGAAGTATGTATAGTTGTTTCAGACAGAAGCCAATAAAACCTTTAACCCCTAGGTAGGGGTTCTATTAATTCTTAACTTATTATTAAGGGTTAAAACGTTATTAGTTTGTATTTAAAAGAATTATGCATATACATAGAAATCTATTAAAGAATCAATTTATGATATTTAAACAAGGTATACCATAAGAATTGTGGGACATTATTTAGATTTATCATTAAAATGACATCTATAGGTAAATTTCTAAATGGGCCCTTTTTAGAGCTTGTTTATCATAAGCCTTAGGACCATTTCTAGTAAACCATGTGATCGTATTCGGGCGAACGTGATTGGTTCGCCTTGGTAAAGCTATGTATTGTGTAAAGTTCCGTATGTTGTTTTCTGGAATAAAATGATGATGAATTTGTCCTAGCTGCGACTCTCGCCTTTTTGCATACGCCAATAATCGCTTAAAATCGTTTTTCGCCCACTAAATCGACTAATCAGCGTAATATAGTAGCAGAAACCGTGTCTCGGCACTGGTCCAACTTTTCTTCGGCCGTAAAATCGGGAATGCGTTTACATTCTTTCAATATTAAAATAATTTTAGCACTCGCATAACTTTTATAAGTAGCACGCGCCCGTTTTCCTCCGCGCGCAAGGACCAACGGCAGTATGCGATTGAATTGGTTTACACCGTTACATCGTTGCGTGAATTTAATATACGGTAGCAGGCGAAAAATAAGCCACACCTACGTTTGCAGCTACGAGTATTTCACTTATAGTTCACCTATAGTTATAGTTTACAAATGACCGACCCGTGGCGTCTAACAATATTGTGCAGTCAAAACCCAAAGTTTAATGTTGAGTGTAGTGGTGAGGTAATGCTCAGCCCTGCGCTTTTTGACAGACACAATGGGAAAATACTAAGTTTGTTCCACAAAATGTTTTATGCAAAATTTTTATATACTCATAATGTTAAAGACTAAAGGCTGGTTTATACTTATGTAAAAACGTCCTTTGGACAAAGTACAAAGGACATTTTTACATAAGTATGAACCAGCCTTAAACCGCAAATATTGCATGCTGAAACTTGTGAGATAAATCCTACAATACACCGCAGTGACAAGTGACAAGTGAAAACACGTTCACACCGCAGCGACAATGCGCGATGTAATGGTGTGAACGCGCGCGGAACGCCGTATCCATTCTGCTGTAAACCAGCCCACTGAGTCGCAACAAAATGTTACTCGTCGTCGTGATAGTTAGTATATTTTTATGGGTAGAATGTGGTTGCACTATTAGTTTTGAATTGTTGCATTTTTTGTATCCTGCTTTAAGCAAAATGAATACTTGTTTTTTGCTGTTTTTTTAAAATCTATATATCTAAATAACTTTCCTGTCCATAAATAAAGTAGCCGCATCCCCGCGAAGATTTTACATGCTATAAAGGAATAGTCAATAGAGCAAAAATATCTGTAGTTTTGTAAAAACTTAATACAACCACATAGAATAGTTTTTTAAATAAGTTCTAAGTAAAATTTCTACTAGAAAGAAGAATAGGAAGGTAAATTAAAGGTTCTAAGTTACGAAAGCAATTTATTTTTATTCATTACACTTCCATTTTAGTTATATTTTCTGCAACCATGAAAGCAGGAAATAAAAATTAAGGATTAAAAATTTTGGAATTTGAGTTGTAAAGCTGTTTTTAAAATTTTTATCAAATACCATAACAATTATTCTTCGAAGTAAATGGGAAAAAAATTAAAAAAGTTGCCCCGGGTGAGGCTCGAACTCACGGCCTTCAGATTATGAGACTGACGCGCTGCCGACTGCGCTACCGAGGCTACGATCGCATTACTTTAAATATACGATTTATTTAAAAGTTTATATTAAAATTATTAATTAATAACTAGAGTAAAAGTAAAAGTAAAAGCTAATCAAATTTTTTGCCCATGTTTTTGTTGGTCCATGTGACTTCCGAATTTTCAGTTTTTTTTTGAAAATTTTTGAGTTTTTTAGACTTCTAGAATTGTTAAAACATAGTTTTTAATTTGGTTTGTTGGTTAAATTTTTTTAACATCATGAACTGTGCATGCCGAAAAAGTGTAATTTTTGGGTACAAACTAACTCATAACTTTTTTTAAAAGCCCAAATTCAAAAAATAACTACAAAAATAAAGTCTACGTGTTCGATTTAGGCTGTAAAGATACTTTACAATTTGGAATCGGCCAAATCGAATTTTGGTACATGTACCTATTCATTTATTCCAATACTAACCCATGAACGATATACATAAAACTAATGTATGGTCGTTTAATAAATAACAATATAATGATTTTTGGAAGCGTAGCCAAGTAAACATAAACAAAAGAATAAATTATAAAAAATATATATATTAAATTGATTTTTTGTTTAAGGCTTGTGCTTAGACTAAGGTTTCGCTTAGGCTTAGGATCAGGTTTTTGTTTATGCTTAGGTTTCGCTTGGCTTAGGCTTAAACTCTTGATAAGACTTGGGCTTAGGTTTTGCTTAGGCTTACGTTTTGCTCAGGTTTGGGTTTTGTGGCGGCACCAACCCAAAAAAAAAAAAAACACAAAAAAAAAACCAAACCAAACACAAAAACAAAAAAAAAAAAAAAAAATAAACCAACACAAAAAAAAAAAACAAAACTAAAAAAAACCCAGAGATTTTTTTTATAATTCGGATAAAATAAAAAAAATTGTTGATCGTCGGTGATAATTTATGTTGTCGGCACGGTCAATTGAACAAAAAAAATAAAACAATAACAATAATAAAATTTTCGTTATATAATATCAGTTTCCCTGGGAGATATTTAAAGTTTTAAAAATTTGCAATTTCACTTTTGCAGCACGAAATAGAAGTCAAAAAAAAAAATTATAAATCAATAACAATCTTTAAAAATAGAAAAAATCACTAAAACAATGCATATCAAAATAAAAATTGGTTAAAAGTTCGAAGAAAATAATGCTTTTATCTTTTTTTAAGATTATTTGATTAAACATCAACATTTTAATATTGAAGCCCGATTTGGAGAAATTTTTTTCGAATGAGCGTGTTAATTTTTCGCATATCAAGTGATGCTATTTTAATGGCTTCCTCTTCATTTTAATTCACCGAATAAAAATGGCTACTTTGCATTTATTATGGAGTGTGTCATTTAAATGGTGAGGCTCATTATAACGGCTTACTTTTCCGTATTTTTTTATATAGGAGTTGCACAATTTTCGTTATATTATATATTTTTGGTTACATTAGCGTTTAATCTCAGCGATAACCTTTAAATTGAGATCTACTTGTTTTATTTAGGTTATAAAGATGTTTCATATGTGTATTTTATATTTAGATAAGTATAATGAGTAATTTTTACACAAATGGGACTTGCAAAAGAACATTTTTTGGGAAAAAAGTTAGCACGCTTAATAAAACAAAAACATAAAATTTAAAAAAAATCAACAAACTTGCTCTATTTTATTACAATTTTCTTTTTTCTTCTTGTTTTTCAAGGTTTTTTTTGAGAAAACCCTTAGTCGGTTTGTGGTTGGTGTTTTTTTGGTTTTTTTTTGTTTACATCATTACATTATATACGCCACAAACTACAAAAATAACTTTCCTGTCCATAAATAAAGTAGCCGTATCCCCGCGAAGATTTTACATGCTGTACATGCTACAATAGAGCGAAAATATCTGTAGTTTTGTAAAAACTTAATACAACCACATAGAATAGTTTTTAAATAAATTCTAAGCAAAATTTCTCCTAGAAAGAAGAGGAAGGTAAGTTAAAGGTTCTAAGTCACAAAAGCAATTTATCTTTATTCATTACACTTCCATTTTACTTATATTTTCTGCAACCATGAAAGCAGGAAATAAAAATTAAGGATTACAAATTTTGGAATTTGAGTTGTAAAGCTGTTTTTAAATGTTTTTTAAAAAACCATAACAATTATTCTTCGAAGTAAATGAGAAAAATATTAAAAAAGGTTGCCCCGGGTGAGGCTCGAACTCACGGCCTTACGGCCTCACAGTCATGAGACTGACGCGCTGCCGACTGCGCTACCGAGGCTACGATCGCATTACTTTAAATATACGATTTATTTAAAAGTTTAAAATAAAATTATTAATCAATAACTAGACTAAAACTAATATTTTGTTTTAGTGATAACATTTATAATTCATATAAAATAAATCTAATATAATCAAAAAATTATAATATAACTAAAAGTATATAAAAAAAGTATATTTATATATAAAAAAGTGCCGTAAAAGTATGCCATCCTAATGACATATTTTTAGAAATTAAATTTCTTCAAAATGACATAGTTTCTATTTTACACAGAAATTTTTGTAGTGGGCACGCAATCATGAGGGAAAATCTCAAAAAGGTGTGTGATTATAATGACCTATTCAGAAACTTTTCGTATTATAATGGCAATCGTGGAAACTTTTTTATTGGAGCTGAATTTTTTATATTATATATTTCTGATATAGTAATTTGCATTGTACTAGGTCTGGCTTGTAATGAACTAACATTAATCATCAATGTTTACTATATAATAAACCTAAACGTGATAGTCAATAATATATAAGTATAATAAGTTAACAATATATAAGGTTATATCCAGTTAAATCACAGACGAAGCACTATTACTTTTGATGAAAAACAGAGTTGGCATCTTGCCAAGCTGAGTTCGCGTCGTCCCAGATTTGCAAGTGGTGATACAATTATGACTGTGCAAAATATACAAAAAAATCTAATCTCGTTTTCCGGTATTTAGAAGCTGAAGCTAAATCTGTTTTTGTGATTTTTAAAATTTTAATTTAAAATCAAGTTTGTCCATCCAATCAATTTGCCAATCGGCTAATATTCAAATACTTTATCACTCAAATATCCTAATTATCTCGCAAATTTTTAATTAAAAATTCTAGGATTGAAAAACAGCAGCTTTAGCCACAAAAACAAAACAATTTAACAAGCTATTTCCACCGGTGAAATTAGACATGATATAATTAAACATAAGTAAGAATATTCTTAACAAAAATAAATGAGAGTCTATTTTAACTCGAAACTAAATTACTTATGGGTTATTGGAGTCATATTTTTTGTATAAAATAATCTGTCAGCGCAATATTAAGATCGGTATGTCATTGTTAAAACGACAGAGATTTGCTATTTGCTATTAGGAACCTCCCCCTACCACCAATTTTTCTATCCCACACCTTCTCGAATCACCCCTAAAATTCCTTGACCCTCTTCCCTCAAATCTTAAAATCTGATTTATTTTTGCGGTAAGCTTATCTTTCTGTAGTATTGCACGGAGAAAAAAACGCATGACTTGGTGTCGACTTTGGTTAATTATGAGGCATTATTGAAAAAAACAACAACAACAAACGGAATAGTTTCACCAATTAAATACTAGGAGAAGTAGTATGTACATAGGGTAACTGACTTAAATTCGGTCAGCCTTAATTTCGGTCACTATAGCTGTTGTTTTTGTCATGTGCAATGTTAATGAAATGAACTACGTTTGATTGGATAGATCTACCTAGACATAAACAGTCTACGGGTGTGCATTGCCGGGAAATTTCAATTTCACACACCTACTAAAGGTTCAAATTGGTTGTAGCCTTACGTTTGGTATTAGTCCAAAAACAGCTAGTGCTACGGCACTTTAGCCTTCAGCCTTTTCCGGAACTTGACAAAGCGCTGGAAATGTTCCTAATTTTTAAAAATTATTCCTTTTTAAGGTAATTCTTGGCATTGCATTGTTAAGTTTACAGGTAAAAATTTCAACATAGAAGATCTTTTAACGTTTATTGCATTAGGTCTTAACTTTATATTTTAAAATTATTTTCGGTTTAATTCTACAATTTTAAAGTTGCTCCTGTAACTGTATTTCAGTTTTAGTTTTAAATGTTAACAGATGTATCAAAATGGCTAACTATCAAAATTCGTTTTACTGAAATGAATATCTGGTTTGTCTGAACCTTTATCTGAATACCAACATTTTTTATTTAAAAGAACGTTATACGGCATAATGAACTTAAAAATGTACCCATATGAAATTATAAAAATCATCTTTTTTTAATATTAAGCACTTTTCAAAATTAGAAAAATACTAAAAAAATTCAAAAAAATAGTATTTTTATTAATGCTTTCAACAAAATCAACACAAAAAATAAAAGCCCATATTCATAGCACCTTAAAACCAAAATTCGTTTCAATCACTTTAATTAGCATTATTGTTTAAAAAATTCACTCATGTTTCTTTTAAAGTAAAAATATAATATATTCAAGTTTATATAAGCATAGCTTTTAGGCAGCTAAGAGTGAGGGAAGGGGTTGAGGTGGTTGGTTACCGGCGGTAAATTGCATCTTAAATTCTGGGATGTATGGAAAATTTTGAAATCTAAAAAAGGGTCAGGGTGCGTCTGGTGGATTTTCAACACAAAATACTTTAGAGGTGTCAGATTAAAATTCTGGAGGGGAGCCAGATTAAAAAAAGGGAACTTTTCTGAGGAGAACTCGATTTTTGTCTAGGAGGGAGGTTCAAAATTTTGAGGTTAAAGGACCCCATCATTCCTCTCCACTTCATGGATAGAAATCTCATTAAATACCTCTCCACTTACAGGTAAAATATAAAAATCTCATTAAATAATCATGTTTTTGATTGGTGAACACTTTTTTTTTGGTTTTTTTGCCATTTTTTTTGGCCAATGATTTTTTTTTTAACATTCATTTTACACTGGCAGAAGCCGTAACCTTGGGTTGGGCCCATATGCTTTTTTCAAGCTTTTTGCCAGCTAATTTCAGTTTAGCCGAGCCTTAGCTTTAGTACTAAGCCCGAAAAACCCTTTAGTACTAAAGCACTTTAGCTTTAGCTTTAGTACTAATGACACCCGTAAGACAGTCTATTTCGTAATTTTGCGCATTACAAAAATAACAGCCAATGAGCGAAATTACGGCTGACCGAATTTAAGTGAGTTACCCACTACAAGAAAAGACAAAATTGGAA